>JAQHUG010000073.1:1645707-1670141 GCA_028555095.1 Dicrostonyx torquatus
ATTATGCCTTCCCTATATTTAAGAGATGGGGGAGGGATAGTGGATTGATATTTTTATTGTTTGTGATTTTATGTTTGATGTCTGTTCCCATTGTATATAGCTATACTAGAATTAGATTGATCTTTAGACCAAAGGGGGAGGTGAAGGGGAATGGTCCTGGCCTATTCGGCTTATAGCCACACCCCGCCATTAGTTAATTATTCTGCCCCTAATTAACAGTTAGCTAATTAATAGGGGTTGGCCCATCAGACCCCAATTAGGTATATAAGGGCAGATTCACGTGGTAATCTCTCTCTCTGCAGATCGAGGGCCTTACCGGCATCTTCGGAGAAGCACGTTTCCAGATTTTGGTATCGTAATCCTGTGTGTGTTCCTTTTCTCATTAAACTATGTATTAAATATAGCTGGTTCAGGTTATACTTGGTTGAAACGCCTACAAAAAGGTAACAATTAAAATTTAAAAGTGGTCAATGTTGTGTTCTAGAAGCTACATTCTTTTACTCAAATAATTTTATCTTTTGTGGACTCTGAAGCTGAGCATTGCATTTTAGTTTTTTTCTGCCCCTGCCTTTCTCTTTCCTCAAACTCTCCTAAGTATTCCACTTCCAAAATCATGACCTTTTATTATTACTACACTAACACACACACAATTTGGACCCATGTTTATATAACCCACTGAGTCTATTTAGCTTTGTTTTATGTATATATATATATCTCAGGAATGGGTGACATATGTGTGAGCTTATCCCTGGAGGAGACTTATGCTCTTTATTTGCTGGCTAATTTTATATAAACTTGGCATAAGCAAGAATTATCTGAAAGAAGGAACCTCAATTTAGAAAATGCCTCCCTAAGATCTAGGTGTAAGATACTTTTTTAATTATTGATTGATGGGGTAACGCCCAGCCCATTGTGGGTGGTGCCATCCTTGGACTGTTGGTCCTGGGATCTATAAGAAAGCAGACTGAGAAAGCCATTGAGAAGAATGAAGTGTTTATCTAATTACTCTTTATCAATAAAAACTCATGAGTCAGATATCAGGGTAAGAACCTGAATGATCAGAGAAGCAGTGAACAAGCAACCAGTGACCTCCTCTCTGTCTTATTCCTAGATTCAAAAGGACCAAGACCCTTTCTAAACCCCTGTGTGCTAACTTCCTCTGTCTATCTCCAAAACCTTTATGGTTAACTAGTAGCTAGCTCGGCCCTCTGATTCAAAACAAACTTTACTGTCTGTCTTGGGACCATGAGAATGTGATCAAAACATCACACAATAGAGCATGCCCATAAGTACCTTCAAGGCCTCTACATCACCTTTTGCCTCTATATCCCTTCTGTGTTTGAGTTCCTGTCCTGGGCTTATTTCTAGAGTTTGGAAGTGTAAGTTCAACAAAATCTTTCCTCCTCCCCAACTTGATTTTTCTCATGGTGTTTCACTACAGCAATAGAATTAAGACCTTAACTAAGATACTCTCAGCAGGAATTGACTACCAGTCACTCTTCATGTAGGGGTGGGAGCACATAGAATTTCCCGTTTATTTTGGCTCAGCTCAGCAGTTAAGAGCACTGCCTGCTGTTCCAAAAGTCCTGAGTTCAATTCCCAGCAGCCACATTGTGGCTCAGAACCATCTGTAATGAGATCTGGTGCCCTCTTGAGGAAGAGACCTGGTCAGTCATCCTCATCAACTTAGAGCATGAAACCCAGTACAGACAAGTTCAACAGAACCACGATGTATGGGCTTCCAGAGCATAAATTTCATTCATTCATTTTATTTCATGGTGACATAATGACACTGGTTTTGTCACTATGCTGATCTTGTTCAGGCAACTCTATTATTCCTCAATAATGCTATTCATGGGTGAAGCTTCCCTGATATGTATAGAACTATCTTTCAACAGATGCCCTGCTCTTCTGGCTCTTACGATCTTTCTTCCCCATCTTCCATGATTTTCTCTAAGACTTAAGAGAAGGACTGCATTGAAGGTGTCTTAGTTGTGGTCTTGCACCCCAAAACCAGTTATTTTCTGTAATTTGACCAATTGTCAACCTCCTTAATAGTCTCCATCTGTTGCAAAAAGAAGCTTCTTTCATAAGGGATGCAAGCTACCCTTATCTGTGGCATAAAGAGAAGTATTTAGAATACAGTTGGAAATTATATTGGTTTGGAAAGTGGCAGTAGAGTTTTCTCTAGGGTCGATGACCTCAACAGACTGCAGTTGGCTAGGTTTGCAGTAACAGGAAGAGCTCCTCTCCTACTGAGAAGATTAAGTTCAATTAGACAGCTGTTGGTTGCCTCCAAGGCAAAAGTGCCACAGCTACATTCCTGCTGGTCCAGTCATTGCTGTGGTTCATAGGCTTTATAGCTACGTAGAATTACAGATGGATTGCTCCTCTCTCTTGGCAGCTTGCCAGTATCTTCTGATACGATGATAGATTTTAGTAAGGAGTTGTCCAGTTCAGCTCCAGATTGATTCTTCAAAGTCTTGTGTTCCTGTGGTCCTTGTGGACCCTGAAGTGCTAGTGTCTTCAGCCATAGGGTTACCTTCAAATTCTGCACCTAGAGTCTTACAGTTTGGGCCATCACCCCACATAGGGTCCTGTAACTGCATATGGAGTTTGCAAAAATCTGATGGCAGCAAAAGATTACTGAGTCTACAAAGACAGAAAAAATGGATCCAAAGCCAACACATAATTTTCACCTGTCATGTTTACCTGTGTTGTACCTGCAATGTCACTGTAGCCTGGGTTCTGAAAACACAACATGTGTACTTTGCACTGGAAATGTCATCATTCTGTATTACACACACACACACACACACACACACACAAACAAAAATCAAAAACTCACCTAAAAAAATTTAGCTTAGACTCAAGACTATTGTATCTTATAAATTACAGTGCTTTATTGTAGATATGAATTTTGTTCCTTTCTTATAGAAACATTATAGTTTAATTATGAAAAACAAAAACTGCTTCTCTGCAGTTACTCTTCGGCATATATCAAATCAGTTCATCTGATTGTGTTTGTTAGACAACAAGCCTATCCATTTTACTAGGTTGTCAGCTTTCTTTACTATTCTATAAGTAGTAAATGTATGCACATACCAAGTAAGTTTTACAAAATTCTTTATGATTCATTATCACTAAATACTTACTTTGTATATCTATTTTATATACCTTTTTTCTTAATGTTGTGTAAAACATTTTCTGGTCAAAAGGGGACATAAGTGGAAAAAATTTTAGGAAGGTTTTTTTTTTTTAAGAGACCTGTAATTTTCAGTTGTCTCATTTTGGGGGGATATGCACAGCTACTGACGTATGATGCCTAAGTTTATTACCAAATAGAGGATTGCAAAATAGTGACATTCTAAGCTTGCAGCTTCTTTGACAGTTTTCAATAGGATTTCTTTGACTGATTACTCAGTTGTTAATTACAATAAGGTAGGATAAATACCTAATCTTTCCTTGTATCTATTTTAAGATCATGAAGCTCTTCTGGGATTGAAGTCATTACAACTCATGATTATATGTATATATATAGTATATAGTATATGTGTGTGTGTGTATACACATAGCCTGCTTATCTCTCTCTCTCTCTCTCTCTCTCTCTCTCTCTCTCTCTCTCTCTCTCTCTCTCCTCTCTCTTTCCAATTGTGAATGCATATGTGGAGGCCAGAGGACACCCTTGGGTGTTTCTCTCTTCCAGCACTTGATGACCCACTTTGTGATGTGACTGGTCAATTCTTAGAGTTTTAATTGTACTTCTCTTATTATCCATGAGGTTCAGTACATTGTTATTTATTATCTAGTTGGGGGTACCTGTTGTTGTACCTCTGTTTATTTATTGGTTTGACTTTCTTTAGTTAGATTGGTTTATTGTACATTGTGGACACAGGCTCTCTGAATTATAATTTTCTTTCTTTGCTTTTTATCTTTACTGTGTAATGGTGTCTCTTGCTGAAAATAAGTTCTTGAGTTTTATGTTCTTTTCCTTAATGACTAGCACCGTTTATGTATCTTAAGAAACATTTATCTATCAAGAAGTCATTAAGATTAATTACTATCCTGTTTTTCATGTTTTAATCTATATTACATTTAGAGTGTTTTGTATATGTGGTAAAGTAGAGGTCAGATTACTCTCCCCTACCCATTAATATCCAGTTTTCAAATTCTTAATCTGAAGAAAATTAGTATATACCTTCTTGCTTACATACTTTGATCCGGGGATAAAAAAGTAATTCTAGATGTTGGCCTACTTCTCTGGATTTCAATCTTGTTTCATTCCTCACTGCCTTCGTAGCTATCTTGTGTCTTCAAGAGGACATCTTGTATTTATGTGCTGTTCAGAGTTTTCTGCTTCTTCTCAGAGATAAACAGATAAAAGTTCCATTGTCCCTCACTATAAGAAGGTCAAAGTTCATTGGCTTACCAGAGTAGAAGACATACCGCTTCTCACTTCTCCCAGCTAGTGCCAATGACGATGTCTAAAGTAAAATAATAACCCATTGGATCATTTCTCTGAGGCAAACATTTCAGACTCTGCAGAATGCAGTGCATATTGTTTGCCCTTCTATCTGGGTTTCAGGAAACCATAAGTTGTCTGGGGTCAGATGTCCTTCTCTCTGAGGTCCAGGCAGGAACAGTATGAACAGGGTCATATGCACACACACACACACACACACACACACACACACACACAGAGAGAGAGAGAGAGAGAGAGAGAGAGAGAGAGAGAGAGAGAGAGAGAGAGAGAGAGAGAATGAGAATGTTTGCCAAGGCCAGTTTTCTTCTACTTTTACTCCTTCCTTAGTCCTTATGAGTGAAGTCTTGCCAGTCTCTGTCACTTTGACCTTGCACTCCTGTTGTAAGAAATTGTCTTGTGATATTCCTTCAAATATCTTGCAAGGTAGAATCCCAGCATATTGGAACTGAACATTTGGAGCTGAATCCTCCCCCAGGTGGAGCAAGAAAAGATCAAAGAAAGGGTCAGCATTGTATGAACCTACATGACAGCTTAGAGACAGGCAGAGCTTAGGAAAGCATTAATGTAGAAGACTAGCTTGTTCCTGTGGCTCAGGAGAGGCCGTCTAACTATAAACCTCTGCATGTGTAAAGGTTGAGTATGGAGAATGTGGGGGGCAATTCGATGTGAAATTTTAAGCTAGGCGAGGGAGACTTAAAGTCTTCCCATTATCAATGAGAAAAATTTAGAAAGATTAAACCAGTGAAATGTTAAGATTTAAAAGCTACAGAAAAAGATGGAGTAGGTAAGGATTAAAGAGTCACTGGAGCAGAGAGGTAGATAAGGTAGGGAGTTATGAATGTCACTGTGGGAAAGGACATTGTTCTGGAATGGAAAACAGCAGATTACTGAAGGGTTCATGCATTTTAAAGGAATTGTGATGGTAAAAGTTGTACTGCACAAGATGAGCTAAAGTCAACAAAACTTTATGAGTTCTAGCCTTTATTTTTGGTTGAAAGCTGTTTAATTAGAAAGAGGGCTCAGACATATGATCAAACCGGACTCTCTGAATGAGGCAGACTGAGAAGCCATCGATAATGGCACTGGGAACTATCTCTTCTGCAAGTACTGGCTTTTTGGGAACCTAGTCTATTTGGATGCACAGCTTCCTAGGCCAGGATGGAGCTGGGAGGGCCTTGGACTTCCCACAGGGCAGGGTATCCTGCCCCCTCTTAAGGAAACAGGGGGACAGAGGAGGGGTAGTGGGAGAGCGGGAGAGGACTGGGAGAAGGGGAGGAAGTGTAAATTTTTGAATGAAAAATAAAAGAATATAAAAAAAGAAAGAGGGCTCAGAAAGTAGAATCATAGGACACCCACCAGGCAGTGAGTGCCAACGGGGTGCAGGGGGTGCACAGCACGTGCTCCAGGTCCCTTGAAGTTTTTCTTCAAGGGGATATCAAGGGGATGAGCTTGTATGTCAGGACAGCAAGGTCACTCACAATAACTGATAAATGGTTGCACGTCCCCTAGTGGACTCATCCATGACTGGTTGGGGGTCCTGCAAAGGTAAGTCTAGAGCTCCCTTCCTTGGTTGGTACTTCTATCCGGATCTCAGGGCCTAGAACTCCAGTGTTCACAGCCTTAATAGGTCTGTGTCAGCAAGGGGGTTTGTTGCTGTTAGTAAAAATTTTATGAAATGGTAAGGAATGTGCTGTGTCTTATAGGAAGTGACTAAAAAGTGACGCAAGCAGGCTGACAGACTTACGACAACCTTTTAATACTAGACAGGTAAGGAACATGAGATTGTTGGCTACAGTGAATGCTAATAAGGTTGAACGTCTTCCTTCGATCTCTCAGCGCTCCTGTATCAGTCAAACAGCCATCAGGTGTCTTGTATCTCTGGGCTAAGAAATGGATGACTAACAAAATGTCTCATATAGGCAAACAATGCCGAGGTGGGATAAACTAGGAACTGGAGAAGAAAGCTGGTTATATTATAATCATCAAAGGACATATTGGATTCTTTTTCAGGTGAGAAATTGAAAGCGAACATGTTAACCAGGCATGGGAGTGCATGCCTGGGATTTCACCATTGGGAAGGCTGAGGAAGAAAGATTACAAGTTTGAGGCTAGCCTGGGCTACGAAAAGAGAATGTCTGAAAAAAAATAAAAGTAAAATAAAATAAGAATGAAGACAATATGTTTTATAAAGGCTGAGATGAACAAATTACTAGATATTTTAATGCTTTGGACATTCATAATCACGACTCCTTCAGAAGATGCACCATCAGTTAAGTCATGACTGAAGTCATAGTGAGACCCCCACATAACACCACCTCTTAATTACAAAGGATGTAAGATCTTCCTTGCACTTTTGTTCATGTCTTTTGCCACTGCCCTGGTTCAGACATTTTACCTGAACATCTCAACACCTCCCTTCTTCATCCACTTTCTCCTCCTTTAACCCCATATTATTCTGCTGCTGTCTTGGAAATCTTTGCCAGTGTGGTCCTCCCCAAACCCAGATGGAACTACACTACTCGACTGTATGAAACATCTTCAGCACATCTTATTACCTAAATTGGTGACCTGAAGTTAAACTCTGACCAGTGTACATTTTCCCCCTCAGGTCAATGGAATTTGTTGCACTGTTGGTGTTCCCCCTGGGACAGTCAAGTGTGTTACAGAATTGCACTGTGGAGACCATCCCCAGCTGGTCAGTGGCTGAACACATTTTGCAAGTATGGGAGAAAGAAAGAGGTATCCAACTCACTCCAGAATTTTGTAGAACTGCAAGAAATGTCAGGAGAGACCAAACGGAAGCTAGAAAGCAGGATAATGTCACAGACTTTGTCCTATGTGACCATAGGAAAGGCTAATTCCCCCAACATGACAATAATTTGTGATTACTATTTTCAAATATTGCACTTTTTGTTTGTGCTTATCCTATATATCCTTAATAACTAGACTGTTATTAAGACATAGACTGTTATTAAGACACCATTTCCCCTCCTGTATTTTTGCAACTATTTCCTTGTAGCAGGAGTCCCTCCGAATGCTGAATTTCTTCAGGAAGCCAGTGCTCTTCCTTTAGCTTACAAATGGCTATGGGAAGCTTTGTGATTACCTTCATTCATTCATTTATTTGAAGAGCATGTATTACAATAAAACATTTAAAAATAAAAATTTAAACTTCCCAGAAGTGCCACATAGCCCAGTCGTGAGCCCCCTGATAGGCCTAGTCATTTTTGTTTTGTTGTGAAATTCTGTTTTCTTTGTTTTTAGTCTGTGCTTTCTTCAATGCACATTCTAGGAAGGTGAACAACCTGGCTTAGTTGCTGCTGTGTTTTTGGTGTCTGCTATAGTGCCGGGAACACTGTATATACTTCTAGGCTTTGTAGAGCACATGGCGGAGCTAAAGGCCTTTTCTGCTCTTCTCTTGCCTCTCCATCAAGCTCTGCTCATTCCCTGTTGTATCTGGCTTATGGGGTTATAAGAACAAAGTGATGATTATCCACAAGTTTCCTATTAAACAAGAAAATGGCAAGGGCAGTCTCTACACACCCATTGGCATGGGAGATGACTTGAAGGCAGAGTTGTTCATGATTTCACACATCTTGTCTGTAAGTGACGTACGTCCTGCCTGGAGTTGGATATCCAGGAGGACTGGTAAGCCTAAAATATACAGCCTGGAGATCTAGGGAAGAGTTGATGTGACAACTCATGTGCCAATTCTTCCTGCTTAGGAGAGGTTTGTCCAATGTGTAGCACCCACTCATACTTTGAAAGGTAATCCACTATATTCATTGTTCATTTATTTGAGCATTCATCTATCTAAAACCTACATACACATAAACCTCTAGATTGGTGTTTGCATAACTATTGCAAAAACTAGTCCAGAAAAACTAACAAAATGAACATATCACAGTATCCAGTTGTGTGTGATTCAAAGTCATAGATGATGCCAGTTTTTGTGGGTGTCCTTATCCTCCCTACCTCTAATGCCTCCACAGTTGTCGGCGTTGACCCTGAGTCAAACATCAGATCCCACTTTCAAGTTTAGCAGGAATAGCTTTTAATACTGAGTGGAAGTTCTAGTGAGCCTTCCCTGGGCTTGTGCTCAGCAGCCCAGGAGGCAGTCATGAGGAGCTCTTTTTGCTCCAAAATTCTTAGTAAGAACATAAGAGGCCTCATCAGCTACCTTCATCAGTTCTTAAGTCCCCTTCCTCCTGCCTCAGCAGGAACAGAACATCTCTCTAGAATATGTTTTTATTATAGGTCCCTACCTACCCTGTGATAAACATTGGGCTATTTTCTGAGGGCCATCTGAAATAAATGACAGTAATAAAGATGCAATCTTTGATCCGTTTGGATTTAAGGAAATAAATGTTCCCAAAAGGATGAGGATTTTCCCATTATTCCTTGGCCTACCCATCCACTGCATCAAAATTCATACCCAAAGTTTAGCTGTGGATGATACTTGCTGTTCTGTCAGTTCAGGAGTTTGTGGATCAGGCATTGAGCAGCTTGGTGCTAGCTTTCTTTCAGAACTCTTGGATGTTCTTCAAGTCATGATTACTGGGACGGGATTTCCAAGTTCGCTTTTTGCACCTGCACTTGGCTGGACTTGACCTCCTCCTTCCTAGTGCTTGTGCTTCCGGACAGAATGGAAGGAAGCCCAGGGTAATTGGGACTTCATGGAGCTGGCCTCCCCCAAGTTAGAGACAGCAAAAATTGACAAGACCTCTTATTACTTGTCTTCCTAAATCATCATGTCTGTCATATTGGTCAAGCAAATCATTTAAGCCAGCCTACCTTGAAAGGAATAGAATGAGCTTTGTTTCTACAAAAACTTTCAACCATATTTAGTGTGTAAGAGTCAAAATGGGACATGGAGCTTAGACTTGTGCTTGCCTTCAAAAGCCTTGTCTTTTTTCTCTATTACTTCATCTCTGCCAGCACCTGTATGTGGTGGCCATAGGGTTCCCCATTATGAGCAGGTCCCTGGGTCACAATGTAAGTAGATAGCCAGCTGCAAGAGGGCCATGATTTGACAACCTGTGACATGTCAAGGCGGGACAATGAAAAGGGCCAGCACCAATATCCTTCTTGGGGAAAGGGGACACCAATGTCATCCCTCGCAGTATTTCAACCATGAAGGGGAAATGCCAGTGACCAGTGCTTATGAGGGAAAGGAACAGGGGAGGGAGGGAATTCAGCACCACAGAGTAGAGGAATCCGGCAACTAGGGAAGGAGTGGGGAGGCCCAGCCTTCCACTGTATCCACCCCCAGAAGGAAGCCAGTCTGCTGTGAAGCAGTCCTCCAAACACAGAAAGCAAGAACCTCATTCTCTGGAGTCTTTGTTTTGCCAGTCAGACTAGCAGAGGTCAGTGACGTCTCAGGAGAATTGAACAAGCCTGCAGCAAGGATTGTATAGGAAGAGTCAACTTGGGAACACTTATTTTTCTGTCTCTTGGAGCAGTATTGTGGCACTGGGGAGAATGGAGATCAAATTTTTGGTGATCTGTCTCAAAACCCTCCTCCTCCTATACTCCTTTTTCTTTTGGATTACCAGGGTGATCCTGTTGTTTATTGGAGTCTGGGGAAAGCTTACCCTGGGCACCTATTTATCTGTTGCCAGGAACTCCACAGATGTTCCCTCTGTGTTCATTGGCACTGGCACCATGATTGTCAGCTTTGGTCTATTTGGATGCATTGCTGCATGCCGAGGTAGCCCATGGATGCTGAAGCTGTAAGCCCTGCTTCTGTCGCTGGTGTTCCTGGCTGAGCTTGTTGCTAGCTTTTCAGGGCTTCTGTTTCATCGTGAGATCAAGGCCAGCTTCCTGAAGATTTACACCAACGCTGTGCAGAATTATAATGGCAATGATGAGAAGAGCCAGGCGGTGGACCAGGTGCAGTATACCCTGACCTGCTGTGGTGTGACCGACTACACCAACTGGGAAACCATTCCGTACTTCCTGGATCATGGCCTCCCCGGCAGCTGCTGTAAGAATGAAAGTGATTGTGACCCCCAGGATCTACACAACCTGACTGTGGCTACTGCCAAAGTTAACCAGAGGGCCTGCTATGATCGGATGATGGATTTCTTGGAGGGAAACACGGGCATCGTCATTGGAGTGCTCTTTGCAGTCACTTTTTCCCAGCTTATTGGCATGAGGCTTTCCTCTTGTCTGTCCCGGTTCATCATGGCCCATCAGTATGAGATGATGTGAAAAGTTTTCCAAGGGCAATGGCGTAAGGAACCCATTTCAAAGAAGAACTACTGCACCCTCTGAAAGACTTGCCAAGAACATGAGCACACAGAACTCAGCAGCCCCGTTCTTGCTGCCCTTTTCCTCAGGTCCTACACCATACTAGTTGCTGACATGGCTACCCGATCTGTGCTCCAACTTTTAGCCCACACGAAGTATACTGTCCATCTCATGAAGCCCTGTAGTTTTACACAGTGTACCTACCTGCAGCTAGTCATAGTGAATCCCACCCCCATGGCCCTGTGTGCACTATGGGAGGCTGTGAACCCTTCATGATGATCCACAAATGCCACACGCCTTTATAGAGATGACCAGATGGTAGCTATCAGCTCTTTGGGTTTAATTTTGTTTGCTTTGGTTTTGCTGGAGATTTCCCTACCTTCTGTAGGCTGGATTTGGGAAGAAACCCATCAGTAGTTTATCATGGAGGAGAAGATGGCATGCATTATGGTAGAAACTGTTGAGTCTGTGCAAGCTCTAGCTAGTTCCACCCCTAGGTCTATAGAGACAGCTGGCCACTGGCCACTCCGTAGAAGCCTACATAACCTCACCCCAAGGCTGTGTTGTCTCTTCCCTTGAAGGTAATGATGCCAGCTCTGGTCTTCCCCACCAGCTATTTGCTGTCGTTATTTTTTTCACTCTGTATTTTTTTTCTCAATGTAGACTTTAAGGGCCTCAGATAGACTTAAAAATGGGTGTGAAGGAGGAATAAAAGCCAAAATGTTTTTGATCTTTAAAAACAACACCTCTGGGACTGCGATGGCCTTCACTTTTGATTCCAGCACTGGGAGGTGGACCATAGGTGGACCTCTCATCCTTACTAGGTGGCCCACACAGCCGATTTGGCAAGCCACAGGCCCGTGAGAGACCCAGCCTCATCAAATCAGATGGACAGCATCTGAGGAATAACAGCCTAGCTTGATCTCTGGCCACCACACCTCCATGCATGCACGCCACCACACTCACCTCAGAACAACCTCCTCTGTCTTGTGTATCAACACAATGCATTGGTGTTATAAGCATTTGTGACGGATGCATTAATAAACAGAGCAATTAATGAGTAGCTGAAACAAAACAAACCGAAGGTGCCTCAGGAGTTCCTGGGTAGACCCTGCTCTCTCCCACTTCTCATTCTCACTGGTAATCACTGGAAGTTACTGGATATTTGAGGATTATTTTTTATGATATTGATAAAGGCTCTCAGTTAATAACCCTTCTTTGCGCTGCTCTTTGTGACCTGTTAGATCCTCCAATGGAGCACTTGAAGGCTTCTTTTCCACCAGCAGGTTTTCATGCGGTTAGGTGCCTTGCATTTAGAATGTGGCCTTTGTTTCTCATATCGGATTTTCCCCAGACACTGTGATAGCCTAGAGGAGAGTGGAGTCAGCTGAGTGTTGCCCTTTGTTTATCAGCCAATCATTCTTACTCTAGACACACATGAGTCATTGTGCCAAAGTCCCGGCATGAGTCATGGTCACTCCAGTAGTTACAATGGTGCCATATTCTTGTACAGAGATGGGGTAGAGGAGAACGTGATAATTTACAGTAATAGCTGGCATCATGAGAACTTGGTGCAATTCTGGGAAGAGATCTTCTAAACAAACTAAAGCAAAAGAAGGTTTTAGTTTCCTGTCTTTTTTGAGCAACATATACTCCAGTACTTGGGTTTCTTGCAGCCATCTTGTAACCATGAGGAGAAAGGAAAAAGAAAGAAAGAAAGAAAGAAAGAAAGAAAGAAAGAAAGAAAGAAAGAAAGAAAGAAAGAAAGAAAGAAAGAATACCTAAACCATACTACACCAAACCAAATACTCCAGGTACTGGGATCTACAAATCAGAACTGCTGCAGCTGGTCGTCTGTGTTTTATGTCATTCTCCGGTTTTATGCTTATCTGGACTCCAGTCACCTAGCACTTGAAGCCTGATCTGCATTTCAAATAAAGATGTGTGTGGCTCGGAGTCTCTTGAATTTCTCTTGGAGTTATCAGATACCCAAATTCTCAGCTCATAACTCCATTCCTGACTTAACTGAAATGTGGAGGAGGGGGTGCAAAAAGAGATAGAGAGATAGGCAGAGACAGAGAGACACATAGGAACTGGAATAGAGAGGTGATGCTAGAGGAAACTCAAATCTCCTGTGTTTTCTTTTCAACTCTATGCACAGATCATAGGCTTCTAAATCTGGCTCAGCCAGTGAAGAACCTGTGTTAAGGCTGAACTCTGATTGAAGAGGCATCTACCATGATTCCCACCCCCTATGGTCTATATTTGGACTGTGGGGGTTCTACAGCTTTAGTGGGGGACAGAAGGGACAGATCATGGCAATTTCATATTTTATTTTATAATGACACTCTTGTACTATGTGTTGGCAAAGGAATATGCATGTGTGCATTGCCAGGTTAGCATGGACACCGTATTAATGATCTGTTTGATCTGACTGGGTTTGCCTTTACAGCCTGGATACCCCTGGCATGATATCACAAGGGTAACATCAGCAGAAAGAAACTTGGATTTGAATTCATGGAGTATCCAAAGCTGGGCAACCACAGAATGAAAAAGGGAGAGGACGATGACAAGAGGAGAATCAGATGCGTCTCCAAAAGCATGGCTGACCACCTGACCAGAGGAGTTAGACTAGACTGTGACCGATTGACTTCTTGTGCCCACCCTTTCCTCCCCAGACAATCAGCAGGCCTGGAGGGGATGGAAGAGGGTTTTAGGATGTCAATCCTCTGTCTCAGAAATTTGAAAGATCCGATTTGTGTCTCTGCTCAAGGATGTTTCCAAGTGGCAGGCAGCAACTAAAGGCCAGTACTCGGTTATAATTTTACGATGGAGAAACTAGCATTTTAGAGTGGTCAGCTTTCCAAGTGCTGCCACAAGAACCCTCTCAGTGTCCTAGCTATGGTGTCTTTAGACTTACATTCCCTTAACCGTGAATCTGAATGACCATCTTCTACAGTGAGCACCGTGATCAGGAGAGGGCCCTGGAAGCTCTTGAAACTGCAGGGTGGTCTCTTTCAAGTTCTCTATCACCTATCACCGCATTTTTACTCTTTCGTTTGTCTGGCTCCTGCATTATCAGTCAGGATGGGAGTGTGTGTATGTATGCCTATGTGTGTGTATGTCTTGTATGTGTGTGTATATCTGTGTATGTCGCTCTCTCTCTCTCTCTCTCTCTCTCTCTCTGTGTATGACTGTGTGTGTATATGTGCGTGTATGTGTGTGTGTGTTGGGTATTTGGTGATGGGTGCCTTAACCCTGTGTTCAGAGGGCCAGATACTATTGCACCTTGCCAGCTTAGCCAAGCCCACTGACTTGGATGCTTCCAATCAGAAACACCTATTTCCTGTCAGGCTTTGCATAGTCTCCCTGTGAGGTTCCCAGACACTCTGACTTTTGTGTGCTCACTTGCCAGCCTATCTGACTCCTACAGTGATGTTTGTGCTTACCCAATTCTTGTATGCCAGCTCCAGCTTGGGCACCTGGAAGAGTTTCTCGATCCTTCAGCCAGTTTCCATGGCATCCTGAGTTTGGACATTCGCCCTTCCTTGGCTCCCCGTTACACATTTCCAGTTGCTCACATGTCACTGCCTCATAGACACTTGGAAAAGTCTTTTCCTCCTGTGCTGAAGTTCTCCACCCTCTCACCATCTTCTGGTCTGTCCTGAAGTTTCTGTCTCCTGACTGGAGTGATGTATCGAGTTTAAGGGCTAAGTATAATAAAGATTTTGATAACTGTGTTTCTTACTTTTCTCTTTTCTGTCACCAAATGACAGATCAAAAGCGACTTATCAGAGAAAAGTTTTGCTTTGCCTTCCTGTTTGTTGGATTATAGATTCCATCTATTGTTGTGGAATATTATTTTAAGAAGTGTTACATTTGTTTATGCTGTAGAATGTGTGTTTAATCATGCAAAGATGTGCTGCATTTGTTTAACTCTAAAGCTGTGTTACTGTGCCTGTCTAAAACATCTGATTGGTCTAATACAGAGCTGAACAGTCAATAGTGAGGCAGGAGAAAGGATAGGTGGGGTTGGCAGGCAGAGAGAATAAATAGAAGAAATCTGGAAGAAGAGAGATCAAGGAGAGAAAAAAGAAGGGACCAGCCGCCCAGGCAGCCACAGAGTAAGAGTGAAAGCTAAGATTATAGAGGAAAAAGAAAATGCCCAGAGGCAAATAGAATAATTTAAGATAAGAAAAGCTGGCTAGAAATAAGCCAAGGTAAGGCTGGACATTTATAAGAAAGAAAAGGCTTCTGTGTGTGATTTATTTGGGAGCTGGGTAGCACTTTTTGGGGGGGAGGCAAAAAAAAGCCAAAAGAGGAATAAAACAACCAGCAACATTTTGGCGTTCCAATGTGGGGCAAGGGTAAAAGAAAATCCGACAACAATCCATCCTGGTGGGGAAGCTATGGCCACAGGAGTGTGAGACTACCGAACACGTTGCATCTACAGTCAGGAGCAGAGTATGATGACAGCTTGTGTTCAACTCACTTGCTACTTTTTGTTTTGTCTTCCACCCCAGATCATAAGGCTATGATGGTTTTCCACCTCAGTTACTCCACTAAAGAAACTCTCTTTTAGATATGCCAGAGATTTATTGCCTGGGCAGTTCTAGATCTGATCCAGTTGACAGTATTAACCATCATGATGAAACTGCCAGCGTGATTGTTCACATGGAGGAAAAGTGAAGTCCCTCGAGGGAAGGTAGAGGATATCCATGGAGCAAAGGGAAAGAAGCAGCAGCTGAGGGCATTGCAGGGAAGGCTCTTCCTTGTCCGAGAGCCAATAGAGGAACTTCGCAGGGTGGCCCACAAGGAGATTCCTCATAATTCTCTTTGTCTCTTTATCCTACCTCAAACACAACTCTGAGGAGATCTGAGGAGAAAATGTGCCAGCAACACCTTAGCGCTGCCCTGATGCACCAGGCCAGGCACTGTCGAAGGCACCTGTGATTAGCACTGATAGATCCTCCAAGTCTCTGGGTTCCTCTCTGCGGATGTCCTGCTGGGTTACTTTTGTGGATGAGTGAAGACACGGGGAAAACCAGTGATCTACAAGCTTGGGTGAAAGGCTTGAGAAGAAACCAGCCTCACTGGTGCCTCTGCTACACTGAACAACACCTGGATCCTGGACTTCTGGACCTCCAGAACTGTGAGACAGTGAAGGTTTGTGAGTAAGCTGTATAATCTGTGGTGCTTCGTTTTGGTGACCAAAGCCAATGAATATTGCTTTACCTCCAAATAGAATACCTGTGCTTGAACTGTGGTCTGGTCTGCTAAAGTAAGAACCAAACCAAGAAGACAGCGTTGCCATTTGTCCTCTCAACTTATGAGAAGGCAAGGCTTTGCTACTTTGTTTTTTTTTTAAGAGCCTAGAAAGATGAATTCCATGAAGATAATTTGAATTTGACTTTGTATCAATGTCCTCAATCCTTCTGGCCCCACTCCTAGAAAGCCTACAGGTGACCCTTGGGCTGTCTCATTTAGCAATATTTTCTGCCTCATCTGGCCCTAGAAGAACATTACCTAGAGGGTAACAACTTTGGCTGACTTAATAAGCAAGCAGAGAGTATGCTGCTTCTCAGAGAGTATGTATTGACCATAGCAGTGTCTCAGCTGGTCCCCGGGGCTGTTTACGTAATGCCACATTAAGGAAGGCAGTTGAGTAGAACACATGTTACATCCCACCATTTATTCTTTCATTCCTGCAGGAGGTCAGAGTCCTTCAAAAGGGAACAAAGTATGTGAACTTGAAGATCTGAAAAAGACAGGGAGAATAATGCTCGAGGGGAAGGGACTTGACCTCCCCAAGTGGAAGGAACTGGGACTTGTTGATGTCCTGAAGCAAGAGCTCCAGTAAGGAGGTGAGGCCAGGAAATGGAAGCAGAAGGCAGGTGTTGTGGGATGCTGGGGGCCTGCTGAGTGAGTGCCCATGACAAGCAATGGGAATGAGCACCTTGGGGAGTAGCTTCAGAAGCCTGGCATGCTAATATCTCTGGGCTGGGAAGATTTATCATGGCGAAGGGGCTAGTGGGGCCTGGAGACAGATGCAGCCCTCCTTCAGCAATGTGGCCAGATCATCTGTTTTGCTTCCCTCATGAATATGTCTCCCTGCATGTCGAGAGGGAGAGATTTGAAAATAAAACGAAAAGGCTCTTTTTTATGGGGCACGAGAAACTTTAATTTATCACCAGGCTTTTCACCAAATGAAAACGATTTGCTTTTTGTCTTCAAAGACAGTTGAACAATTGTTTCAAAACTGCAGTAGGTTGTTGCAATTAGTGTGCCCACTTCTTAAAACGTTACCTACAGATACACAGGTGCTCTAAAAATGATTCTGTACATTTGTCTCTGGGAAGGTGGAAGGAAGATGGACTTGCCTGGGGAATGTTTCCTGTGCAGTTGGTCTTTTGTGCCTGAAGGTATGGACTGTTCTTCAGCCGACTTTGTTGCTGCCCTTGGGAGCTGGGCCTGGGGTGAGCTCCATGGTGAACTCTGAGAGGCTGCTGAGAAATGCACACGTTTCTAGTGACCATCAGTGTGATGGTGATGTTGTTGTATACTTCAAGAAATCAAGCCCACGTTCTGTCAGGCTGCAGCGGGGAGGTGCTGTCCTGACTCCACAAAGAGAGACACTTGGCTGGGTACTGAGTATAGGGTACAAAGGGAACGGGGAAGAAGGGGAGAGGGAAAGAGGGAGTAGAGAAAGAGCTAGCAAAGTGAGAGAGAGAGACACAGAAACAGAGACCAAGAGACAGAGATAGAGAGGAAACTTGAGAATTCCATAGCTCTTGCTAAACATTACGCTTCCTCCTTTTTATAAAAACCCGAGTCAAATTTGTGGCTTATACTTAATAAATATCTAACAGTTTGGGGTACATTTTTGGTGCTAAATGTGGTTTGGGTTATTCCCTCATCTCTCTGGCTTCCATTTCGAGTGAAATTGTGTCTTATGATGTGCAATCATGTGCAAATTCTTTGCCTAACATGCTGGAGCAGATGCTGTGGTCTGTTGTCTGAATTTCTCTTCAAGGTCAAGGTGCTCATGGCCCAGGTTCCAGGGATGCTGCCCGCTGGCCATTCCAGAAGTTACTCTCCAAGAATTATTCTTTCTTTGGGTCTTAAGGGACTATCTCACCCACTACAGGTCTTCTCCCAAGTGTCAGCCTGCACATAGAGAATGGTGGGTGGAGAGGTGCAAGGGCCTGGCAACCATATCTTTAGGACAGAGGTTCTCAGAGTTCCTAAGACTGTGGCCCTTTAACACAGCTCCTCATGTTGTGATCCCCAATCATAAAATTATTCTTTTGCTACTTCATAATTTTACTACTGTTATGAAAATAGCTAGTATACATGATATGTGATATACAACCCCTATGAAAAGGTCATCTGACCTCCAAAGGGTGGTGACTTACAGACTAAGAACCACTGCTCTAGGACAAGTCATTCAGGATAGTTCAGCCTCTGCGCTGACCCTGAGACATCCTGAGAACTCTTACAACTCTCCTGTGACCCCAGAAAGCCTCTTTACTCTCTATCTCCAAGTCCTTCCCTTGTCAAACTTGACCAGTAGCCATTGGTGGCAGCAGTGGGCTGCCAAAGCAGATTCTTAAACAGGAATTAAAAGGGGAGGCCCACCAGTCAGCTGGTAGTCAAGCCCCCATCTCATGGCAGATGGAGTCCTGTTTGCTCCAGGGATGGACAAAAGCTCCCTAAAAAAGGTCACAGATGGAAGCTGGGCTAGCATTTCAGAGGAACGGGGTGCTTGGTGGACATGGGCTTTAAGGCATTGAAAAGTTTGGGAGAAGTTTAAAAATTACTCAGCTGTTGATGGCACTATTAATACATTGAAAAGAAGACAATAAGAGGTTAATGGTGATTAAAACTCCAACTTAAAACTAAGAATAAAAGCAACAGGGTTTCTCTGGCATTTTTGAAGAGGAATTATCTGCTGCAGCCAAAAGGCAGGAAAGTCCCAGGATTGCATTAGGGCCTTAATTGTGATAATGGAAGAACACAGGGTGCCCTGAACAATTTTCAGGCTTGAATCAGTTATTTGATCAGAACCCAAGAGATTCCTGGAGGAGCTGGGTTTCCAGGAAGAAAGCCATCGTCTGTGGGGATGATTATGTCACAGGAGGGCCTGTGATCGTGGACTCAAGAATGAAACCCTTAGAGGGGGGGAAATACCTTTCTCTTCACCTAAGTACCTAGGTTTCGTATTGCAATCTGAAGCATCTGAGACTGGGTAATGCATATTTTAAAACCTTACTTAGTTTTTAGTTTTGGAGGTGAACGTCCAAGGCTAGATAACCTCGCCTGTTCTGTTTCTGATGAGGGCTCTCCAGCTCTGTCTCACAATTGTGTCCACCATCATAGTAAGAGTACATGTGGGAGGGGGAGAGAATCACATGGTGAGAGGAAACAACAGACTCTGGGGGACAGGACTGTTCTTTTTATAACATGTTACCTGCTGGGGAACTAACTAATTCCTGTGGGAACTCTGGAGAGGGGCTAGGTAAGTATTGAGCTGGTCTCCTAAATCAGCTTCCAAATGGCAGGGTTTCTCTTTAGGTAAAAGTAGATCACATGTAACACCTAATAACAGGAAGGTTACGGTTGGATTGTCTGCAAAAGGGAAGTGGTGTTGCCATCCTAACTCATGCTTTGAGTATCAGGAATGACGTCAGTACAAAGCAAGAACTCCTCGGGAAAGTGATAACAGTTAGAATACTGTGAACTGCTCTAGGAATGGACCAGTTTTGCAGGAAAGTCTTTCTCTCCTTATCTGTTGCTTCTGAAGTTGACTCCATTTTCAAAGTCAACACTACATTTCTTCCATGTCTCATTAATATGAGGGTAACATTGCAAAGAGCGCATTGCTGGACACAGTAAGTCCAAGAACCTACGGCTGCATGTGCACGTAGGTCAGTGCCTTATCAGTTCCACATCTATTTCCATCATTGCTGTGGTGGCTATTCTTGGTTGTCAACTTGACTACATCGGAGTTAACTAAAACCCAAGCAATGGACAGGAAGAAGGAAGCTTTCTCTTTCTTTGCCTGCTTACTCTCACTGACCATTCGTTCATTGAGATTAGAGTCTACTTATTCGGGATTCAAGCATAAACTGAAGGACAAATGATGACATGCAGCCTCATAGACTGAACAACTACTGGATTCTTGGACTTTCCATTGGTATACAGCCATTGTTGGATGAGCTGAACCACAGCTTATAAGTCACTCTAATAAATTTCCATATACATACATAAATAGATACATACATACACATTGATATATAATATGCATGTATATGCATTTATATAGTGTATGTATGTTATATATACATATATACGTGTTTGTGCACACATTTTCACACACACACACATTCTATTTCTTTAGAGAACCCTGACTAATATAATAATTACCACTCAAAAGGTACATGCTGATGCTCATACATTTGGGATATGGGGAAAGATGGTCACAAGTGAGCTTATCCTGCCTCTTTCCAGATCATTCTAATACTTTTTCTTCTCACTCTATGTTTCTATTTTCTGTGGAGCTCCTTGCTTTTCAGTTAGAAGCCTACCTCCCTTAGCTCATGTCTGGCTTCTTTACTGGGTCCCTGCCATCTGTTGCATTATATACTGGATAGTGCAGCAGTCTCTAGCCTTGGAATCAAAGGAACAGTATTGGAAATGGTTGCTCTTCTGTGAGCCAAGTCATTTGATCTCTCTGGGCTACAGGTGAAAATCAGAGTGGAAGGGAAGATGTGGGCTAAGTGGACTCTCTGAGATGCTTCAGAATGAGTGTTCATAACTCTCTCCACATCTGTTTTCCCTTGAGAGAGCCTCTCGTGCCTGGTTCCCAGAAGCATTAACACCATCTCCACGAGGCTGGTCACATGGAAGTGCTCGCTGAGTGATTGCTATGACTTCAGTCCCCTGGTGTGTAGCTAACAGTGAATGGCACTGTAAGTGGTCAAGATTTAGTGTCTTAAGAATTGCTTTCTCAGGCTTTCTCCTGCTTATGCTGCAATGGCATATGGTTTTGGGGTTAGAATCCTACTTCCTGCTCTGACTATGCAACTCAGGGCAGGGAACTCAACCACAGATCTCTTGAGATGAGAGGCGAATACCTGATTGCACTAAATGAGAGAGCCCTTGCCCTCATAATTTGTTGGGTCCCTTGAAGATAGGCCTTTGCACCCCCACTTGATCTGTTTTGCACTTTTGTGGTTGGTTGAAAACAGGAACAAAAACGGGAACAATCTGGTGTTTTCAGCAATGTTTTCTAAGGATGTTTATCCCTAAGCCATGTAAGTTGCAGTGAGAGCTTCCTGCTTTTCCTGGCTTGGCCTCCCCTGCTGAAGGCCATATACTGTGTGAGAAAGTGAAATAAAGTCTTGTCTGCAGAACCTGAAGTGTGTGCTGTGTGTTATCCCGACGTCCCTTGCTCAGAAGAACTACAGTTGCTATGCTGGCGCAGCAATAATTCATACTCCTTCTGCTTATGTGCTTGGTACCATGCCTGACTCCAACCTGTTAAGTCCACACTGTTCAATTCACCCGAGATGCATTGGAGAGACCACATGTCACTCATCTCACCAAACAAAGTCTCTGAGATAAGCAACTTGTCAATCAAAACAGCTTATTCTGGAGCACAGGTGCAGAACTTCTCGCCTCTGGTCAGTTGTTCCCATGCCTTTAGACCTGTCTGGAGTGAGTATATCACAGCAGACACAGGTAGTGACATAATGCAGCCAGAAAAACAAAGTGAAAGCAAGGAGGGAGCCAGGACAGTACACACCCTTCAAGGATGTATCAATGTCCTAAAGACCTCCTAAGTGCCTTACCTGCCAAAATACCCCCCCACTAACACCACTCTGGGGGAACATTCTAGATCAGGCCAATAGCAAGACTCATGACTCTTTTCCCACTGTAGTCATCCACGCATGCTTGGGTTAGAAGCTCATCACAGTAGTTAACTTACAAAAGACCCAATGCCTAATTTTGGCCCCTTCTTTCCCCTGTGTACCCCTCTGAGCCTATTCTCTAAACTTCCTTGGGATTCAGGTGACTCTTTTAACTCTCTTTATTCAAAACTTTAGACTCTGGGAATCTGTGTTTACTCAGTAAAACCTAAAACCACAGTAAGGCTACCATTTCCAGAGGCAAATGTCGGCTTGATTTAAACTCTGGCTGAGTTGAAACACCACCAGCTGGATGGAAATAAAAAGCTCCAAGAGGCACTGTTTCAAAATATCTACCCTTTTGATTCATTGGATGCAGCCGGCATGTGGAGTGAGTCTTCCAGATTCTGGATGCTTCTGACCTTTTCTTCAGGCGAAAGTCATGGTTAGGTTCCTTGTGACCCTGTCTTCTCCAGTCTCTAATTTTCTACTCACATTTTCTCAGCTCCTCTTTCTATGCCCTTTTATCATTTTTATTGCTTTTCTCTGGACCATCTCCAGGTCTTGACATCTTTCTTAGGACACAGAGGCCATGGGCTGGGTAAAGGATGCTAACAAGAAAAAAAACAATGTGGAGCTCATTAGGAGGATTGATTTCCAGCCCTTGCATGTGCTGGTAATTCATCCCAGCTTTTAAAGGAACAGCCAGGAGGCTCCCTGGCACTGAGAGCACGGTCTTTAATGACCCAGGGCGATTTCACCTGTATTGCTTATGGGCCTGTTCACTCCTCTGCTTAGACCTCCTTGGTTTGGGTTTGCTTCTGGTCAGGCTGTCTTGTATTCATCTTTTTTGAGGAAGGCTCTTCTATTAGCAAAGATGCTTCCAGAATTTAGTCTCTCTTAATCTGCAAAGTCCCCATTATTTTGTATCAGGTTCAGCCATGGCGATGCTGTAGGGAGCTGTGTCTGGTGCAGCAGTCTGAGAGCCACTGTAGAGAGGACCAGGATCTGCCTGCTCTCTGTACTCTGTGAAGTGTGCTGCTATGTGGATGACCTGGTGCTGCTTCAGCAAACAGCTTCCAGGGAAAGATTGCTGGGGGCCTAATGATCAATCCAGGCACCAGACCGCAGTGAGCATCAGACCCCAGTGAGTATCAGACACCAGTGAGTATCAGACACCAGTGAGTTTCAGACCCCAGCAAGCACCAGACCCCAGCGAGCATCAGACACCAGTGAGCATCAGACCCCAGTGAGCATCATACCCCAGCAAGCACCAGACCCTGGTGAGCTTCAGACCCCAGTGAGCATCAGACACCAGTGAGTACCAGACCCGAGTGAGTACCAGATCTAGTGAGCAGACATAGACAGAAGCTTCTGCAGCATACAGAGGGGAGTCCTACATCAAGCAGCAGATCCCAGTGGTCTCCATGACCCAAAGGGCTTGTAGGGGATTTGCCACTGAAAGGTGCGAGGGCCACAGTTGGCAATTTCACATTCTAACAGTCAGCAAAAGCAGAAGGCATGCCTCTAAACTGTCACTTAGGGAGTGTGAGGCAGAGGGGAGAGAGGCATTGCTTACTCAGTGTGGTACAGAGCTCTCAGCTAAGTAAACCTAAAGATACAGCCAGAGAATCCAGACAAGGGCTGAGGAGAATGATGGCCTGAGTGGTTGTCTAGGGGTTGAGGGAACACTGGACTAGAGGCCAACTTGCTTAAGGCTACGCACCTTCCTCTTCCTATGCCAGCCCCGGGTCTTAGCTTTTGTATGAGCTCGCTAGGATTCTGCATGGGAATTTCTCAAAGATGTTGTGAGACTCAGTCACGATAGTGGATATTGTACAGCTTTGTAATTAATAAAGAGTCTGCTGAAGGCAAAGCCCAAATATCGCTGCAACTAGGGTTTGGTAGCATGTAGGAGAGCCAGACCTTAAACCAGAGGAGTGTAAAAACAATGCAGGTATTTCTCCCATATACAGAAGTGTAGAGGTCTGAAGACTAGGGTCTGTGGGACTGTGAGGTCATCAACTTCTCAAGTTCCCTCCAGCATCGGTGTAAGTACTGTCATTTTGCTGGCCCAAGATAACTCCTAGGGCTCCTGCCGTCAATGGCAGCAGAATGAACAAGGAGTTCAGGGCAGAGGGGTTGAATGCCTTCCTGGTGAGGTAGCTTCCTAGAATTTGTATAAATCACGGTTTCAGTTTGCTAACTAGGACTTAGTCACTAGTCACACCGGGCCAGGGTGCCTGGAGCATGTGTTCTGCTTCCCAGGGCATTGGATCCAGCTAGTTATCCAGGGCTATGAGCCGCACAGAAAGAGGGGAAGAGGATAGACATTGTGAGGAAATCTAGTAGTGTCTCCTCATATTATAGCCTGTCAATAAAAATAAAAATCTAACTTTTACTAGGTCAAGCCCTTATAGGATGGCTTCCAGGCTGTGGATCAAGAGGCGAGGCCCCATGCTCACTGGGTTTTCTTATCCCTAAGTCAACAGTGCTGCTTCACAGATAATCCCTTGCCCTCCTTTCTTCCTGGTTCTCCTCTTCACATGGTCATCCCCACCACTGTGATGAAAATCCCTTCCTACTCCCAAGGTTTGCAGGATACCAGCAAGGTAAGTTGATTGCTCCAACCCATTGTTTTCCAGCTGACTCTCCCATCTAACATCTGTTTACATTAAAGATCTTGCTGGTCAATGGATGGAAATAGAAAACTCCATCCTTAGCGAGATATCCCAAACCCTAAAAGAGGAGTTTGGTATGTACTCACTCATTAGTGGACCTTAGCCATT
>JAQHUG010000073.1:1671991-1771827 GCA_028555095.1 Dicrostonyx torquatus
AAAAAAAAAAAAGATCTTGCTGGTCCACTTGGTGGGATTTAGATTACCATGGAAATACCTCTTTGGGCACGTCTGTGAGGGCTTTCTCTAGGTTAGTGTGACTGTGGCAGGAGAACCCATCTTAAATGCAGGCAGCACCATTGCATGGGCTGCAACTGAGCAGACTTGAGCAGTGAAGGCTGGGCAGCAGCAGTCATTCCTCTCTCTCCTGATGGTGGATGCAGTGTGACCAGGGACCAAGCTCCTGTCACCTGCCTTCCTCCATACAATGGACTGTAACCTTGGACTCTGAGCTAAAACCAACAGTTCCTTCCTTCCTTCCTTCCATTGCTTTTATCACCTCACGAACGAGGAGCTAATGGAGCACCTACTGCTGGAAAACTGCATATTTTTAAATTAGTGAAATGTATTCTTTAACAATTTTACACATGTATATGATGCATACGGCCTTCACCCTACCCTCTCCCATCCTCCCCTCATCCCTGCTGATGCCCCTCCTTCCCTACAAGTCTCTTTTCGGGTTCTTGTCTATTCATTTTTTTGAGTCACCCACTGAGTTTAACCAAGGATGTCTGTGTGACCACGGGTTTGGAGCTAGCTGATGGAGCCTTGTGGGCTCAACAGTGGGCACAACTACAGGCAATGATTCCAACCTTCTCCCAGAATTCCTCAGAAGCCAATGCTTTAGCACATGGGGTGAAGCTCTGTGAACCTCTTTCCTTAAAGTTGTGTTTTCTTCATGAAGAGAAGGTTAAAAAATTATAAAGTACTTACGTATACAAATAATAAAGCAAAACTATGCTCAGATATAGACCCAAGGCTCCATTTTGTAATTATTAAAGGGAGAAGATTAGTAGGTAGTGCAGAGGTATTTAAGAAACAGTCTTTTGAACTAGAAGTTCCTTCTTATCCTAAGATTTGAGATTGCAAACTTTTTCGATGTGAAATTTAATCTCCTCTGTTCTCCCACTTTGCACAGAGATCTACCATCCACCCTTTAGGAGTCAATCACTCACTATTTACGTTTCTGACTTGCACAGAGGGTTTGTAAGTTCACAGAGACTTGGGGTCAAGCACTACTGGGGAGCCCCAGACCCGTGGGGCCTTAAGGCCTGGTGATGCCTTGAAGTTGCCTCAATTAATATTTATTGGGGCGGGAGGTCAGAGGAGATCAGAGTTCAGACCCTGGAGGAAGCAGCCTCTCTTTACTCCTGTGGGAGAGACATGTTCATCCCTGTTCAGAGTTGCTCTCTACACGGTAACTAGGACATGGAAGCGGTCTGGACACCTATCAAACGATGAACAGATGGTGAGAATGCAGCACCTGTACTCAATGGAAGTTTATTCTTCTGTGAAGACACATTGCAGCTGTAGATAAATGACAGTGACTGTAAAGCAGCCTACTGATTGAGGTACTATAGCTCAAGAAAGACCAATGTGAGCCTAACGGCTACTCCCCTGCTCCTGCAGGACGTACAGCATCTTCCAGCGTTAGATAAAGCTTCCCACTGAGTATCAGTTTGATTTCTCTTTGATTTTTCAGCAATAGATTCTTACTTTTAGGTTGTGAGGTGTAATAAATAGCATTGGCGATAGCCTGTAGTGTTTGGGGGGACCCTTGGCAAGTGATTCAAAACTATATAACCCATCCATCCCTTGCACTATGGTTTTATTTAGTAGTATATGATGCCTAGTTGGGGCATTGTCTCCCCCACCATATGATATCTCCATATAAACTCTTTTTATATTTGTCTATATTTTAGTAAGCTTCTGTAGTCATAGGTTTCTATTAAAAATAGCCATCAATCTCATCCAGCTATCAACACTGTAAGTTACAACAGTGACCTGCCGGTAAGAAGTGCTCAATGGGACTAACCAACTGCTTTTTAAATTTTATTTAAGACCCACTCCATGAGACGGAAGTTGTATTTGGCACTGCTAATGAAACCAAGCACCTGAGGTCTGATAGGTCATGGGCCTTGGGGAAGACCTACGACTATCATTCTGCTGAACGGACACAGTAATAAAATGATTCCTAATGGAATATTGCTATACCTGCAGATCAGTGCATTGCTCAGCCTTCATCAGAGAAGCCTCTTCCTGCAGTAAATGGTAGTTAACACAGAGACTCACAGCTGGACAATGTGCAGAGAGCAAGAGACTTTGGAGCGCTCAGTCCTAGTGGGATGTCTTTGTCACTCTCTTCTCAAGTCTTGGGGGTCTATGTGAAAGATCTAGGAAACATTTTAAGACCCGGAGGTGGCAGACAACTCCAGGGAAACTATTTTCTAGATACAACAAGCAAATGCACGATGAACGTTAAAGACGATGACAGCATGCTCAAGCCAGACAATCCAAGCAAGGGGAAGGAGAGGGGGCACAAAGTCCAAGCCTTAGTTGAGAGCTATTTGCGGCTAATAGCTGCTGGGAGTGGGAAAATCAGTTTTCTACAATGGAGTGACACTGGATATCAGACTCCAGGGCAGACTCTGTGCTCAGGAATAATTGACCCACACAAAACCAGCTCTACATGTAAGTGTGTGAGGTATGGCTTTGTTTTGGCTTTGCTTTTATTTTTGTTTTGAAAGGAGAGAAAAGAACACAAAGTTGGCTGGGTAGAGAAGTGGGGGTTGGGGTGGATCTGAGGAGATGGAGGAAAGGAAAGGATATGATCAAAATGTATAACATTCTCAAAAATAAAGAATTTAAAAAGGAAAGTCAATTTGTTATAATAATTTCTCAGTCACTTGTGGATATTAATGTTGAATATTTAGATTTATGTGTTTCATTTGGAGTGCCTGTGGAATCCAAAAACTAGAAAGGGACCATTTGTGGGGAGGGCAAACCTTACACAGGGGATTTTGTTCATCCTAGAAGCCATAGGTTGCCAAACACAAATGCCAGTGGCAGATGTGAAATTTCTCCTCTTGAACTGGTGATCAGAGGTGTCAAAGAGACACCCCAATAGCTCAGGTTACCATCTTTGCTCTTGGTTGCCCACCAGAATGTGATTGTAAGAGTCCATTGCTGAAGACACCCTGCATGCTGGCTATGGGGAAATCAAGTTGGAACTGATCAAGAAGCACACAGCTATTGACAGGCTCTCCGTTCTGGAAGGTACTATGCAGGCTGCTGGAGGCAGGTAGTCCACAGTCTCCCCAAGTCAAGAACTCTGTGAAAGACAGTGATGACCATGGGTGTGATAGTGGACTAAGGCCTGGTCCACAGGAGAAAACACTTACCTGCTATTCTACGGTTAAGTGTGCTCACAGGACCCAGAAGTGAACACGCCTACTATTATTCTGCTAAATAGATGTTATGGCTTCAAGGGAAGAGTCAGTCTTCTTTGAGGGTGTGGGTCCTGGTTGATCAGCCATGATCCGGTGGATGGCCTCACTCCCAGGAAGTATAAGAGCATCACAAATTGGAGTCAATGGGTTGTTTAACCAAAAAAGGGACATGAAGTTTGGGAAGTTGGGAAAGTGGAGGTGGATCTGGGAGAAGTTAATAGGCTGTGATCAAATTACATTGCATGAAATTTTTAAAGAGTAAATAAAAGTATTTAAAACACAGCAAAACAAAGTACAAAAGAAAAAGTTATAGAAGCATCCATCTTCCCCCTCTCAACTACTAGTTGAGTCTTATTATAGATTTTTAAACTAAATCTACTCTGACAATTTTGTAAGAATATATAATACATTCTGACTCCTGTCAAGGCAAGCTTTTCTTACATTTACCTTTTTATGGTCAAGCCCTGTTATTAACTACTAGTCTTGCCCCCATATTCATGACATTTTATTTTGTCTTTTGACCCACTGATTGTAAGCATGGATATTCACATGTCTATGGGAACCTGGTTGGCTCCATGGTGGCTACACAACTGAAAACAATGACTTCCCTTCCCTTGTCAACCTTCATAATCCATGTTTCGCTCCCAGCAATCACTGAGTGTTGACACGCCCAGTCTTGGGCAGGCCCAGGGTAGGCAACTGTAGTTACTGTTGAGTTCATTACTGTAGTAGCTATGGAATATCAAGAGGATAATGTTTCAAAATGATTCACTTTATCATTTGGGGAACTCTTCCCACACTCTCTTTGACAGTGTTCTCTGAATCTCAGAGGGGATTGTAAAAATGTTCCATTCAGTACTGAACATGTAACTCTTACTTATTCTCAGTATCTTGAGCAGTCACAGGCTTCTGCATTCACCACAGGTCACTGAAAAGAGAGGCCTCTCTAATGAAAACTGAGAGCATTTATCTCTGGGTGTAAACTTAAAAGGCAGTTTGAGACCATGCTGTTAACATTCTCCCTAGGGCCTCAGCCTGCCCTAGCCATAGCCATGTCTTTATATTTTTTTCCTCTCCAGAACTGCAATGTCAGACATGAATTCTCTCATGTGTAGTGATCTTCAAATGTAATCAGAGAGTAGTTGGTTGGTCTCATAGCAGCCAAGCCACTATTGCACCTATGGGTGTAGCTTGTTTGGCAGGTTGGTGTTGTACAATGGAAGGTCTGCAGCTGGGTTGTTTGTCCTAATACTGATTAAATGTGGGTTCAAAAATATATAGGTGTGGGATTTGAGAGACAGTTTCAGCTGTTGGGAGCATGTAGTGCTCTCTAAGCTTACTTGAGTTCAGTTCCCAGCACAGAGGCTCTGCCTATCATAGGGTCTGATGCCTTTGAACCACCTCAGGTGGCTGTACTCAGGTACACATACCTTGACATAGCCACACTCCCATAATTAAAAATAAAACAAAGTTGTTTAAAAGACATGCAGGTGTACATATTTCTGTGCTTCAGCTACATGGACCTTATTAGACATTTAATTTGTAAATATTTCTTCTTTTAATTTGAGTCAACTTTCCATTCTTGATAACACCGTTGACTCAAAAAGTTTGACGTTTTAACAAAGTTGAACTTCTGTATTACAAAGAATCACATGAATGTTTTTCTCTAATATATTTCTAGCTTCAGCAGTTGCATTTAGGACTTTGCATATATTTTAGACTTGATGTACTTTTGTATGTGATTTGAGGTTGAGGCCAAGGTTAGTGTTTCTTGTGTGCTTATCCACCTATCTAAACACTGCTTGTTGAAAAGCCTATTCTTTCCTTAACTAACAGATGTGGCATTCTTGCTAAAAGCCTGTTGAGCATTGGTTTATTTCTTTTTTTTTAATAATCATTTTTTTGAGATTATAATGACATATTTTCTCCTTTTCCTTTCCTTCCTCCAAACCCTCCCATGTACCCACATCTACTTTCTTTCTTTTTAAGAAATTTATTCATTTGTTTTTAATCATGTTTTGTCTGTACATATGGTTGTGTAAAGGTGCTGGATCCTGGAGTTATATACAGTTGTGAGCTGCCATATGGGTACTGGGAATTGAACCTTGGTCCTATGGAAGAGTAGTATGTGCTCCTAACCACTGAGACACGTCTCCAGTACCCCTACTCTCTTTCACATTCATAATTTCCTTTTCTTTATTTGCTGTGCCCTTAATCCAGTTTCATTTACAAATATCCTACAACAATCCTACACTCTCTTGATTTATATACTTTGTAACATACAAGAAAGCACGGGTCTGCCATCTTTATTATTCATTGTCAAGAGTCTTTACATTTCCATATGAATTTTAGAGTTATTTTGTCAATCTCTTCAGGTAAAGCAGCACAGTTTAATAGGGGTTACGTTTACTGTATAGATCAATTTGGGGCATAAATCCCATCTGAACCACAGCATCTTTTCCACTCACTGTACAAGGATCTTCCCATTATTTGGGTCTTTTCTTTGTTTACTTTGCTGATGTTTTAAATTTTTCAGTGTCCAGGTCTTTCATCTTCCTTAAAATTATACTAAATACTTCTGTTATTATAGAATTATTTCTTTAGCTGTGTTTTAAATTATTTGTTTTTTAATTAATTTATTTTTATTTCTATATAATAGATTTTAATCATATTCTTTCACCTCCTCCAGTTAAAGTGCATCGATATTTATTTTTGGATTTTAATATTGTATTCTCAAAATTCTTATAGAATGCACTTACTAGGTAAAACACTTTATTTTCTTTGGCATTTTCAGTATTTTAAACTTGTGTCAGCTGAGGGAGGGTCAATTTTCTTTAGGCATTCTTCCCTTGAGAGGCTGCCCACAGTCTGGGCAGTAGATTGTTTTAAATTGATGCACATTTGGGCAACACCATGTCGACTCGGTGGGTTTTAAAAGAAGACAGATAATTGAGATGGAAAAGTGGTGGAAGGCTATAGGCAAGGAAGTAGAGGGTGGGGGATGGGGGAGATTTGATAAGAAGACATTTTTTTTAAGATTTATTTATTTATTTATTTAGTATACAGTGTTCTGTCCACATGTATGCCTGCAGGCCAGAAGAGGGCACCAGATTTCATTACAGATGGTTGTGAGCCACCATGTAGTTGCTTGTCAACAGTGGGAGTTGTACTGTTTCTTTTCCAACCTGGTATCTCGTTACTGCTATTTCTTTTTCTTTCCTACATGGATCTAGCTAGAGCCTCCAGGGTTATGTTGGAAAGTTGTAGGAACAGATACCCTTGCCTGTTGCTTGCCTGTGGAGTTGTTCAGTCTTTTATCAGCAAGTCCCATTGGCATGTTTCTGTAAGCAGCTGCTCAAGGAAGTTCAGTCAGTGTTCTAGTTTGTGGAATATTTTCACTGTGAAAAACTTGTGGCATTTTCTCAATGCCTTCACCCAGGTTGCTGTTGAGATGCCGTGTGGTACTTGTTCCTCATTCCATGACTGTAGAGCATTACTTGGAGAGGTTTGCAAATGCTGCAGCACCCATGCATTGCTAGGATACACTCCACTTGTTGACAGCGTGTATGATTTCTGCTCATTGCTGGGTTTGCTTTCCTCTGAGTTAAACATTTTTGTACCTGTGTTCACATAGCTTGTGATTGTCATTCCTCCCTATGACTTTGACTCAATTTTGTATTAGGGAGATGAAAATGATCTTAAAGAATCAGTTAGAGAAGTTTCTTTGTCGATGTCAGTTATTTAGGTCTTCGGTAAGAATGAAGAACTGGAATGGCCTTGTTCTAACGGGTTTGTTTTTTTTTTTGTAGGAAGTTGTCTGGCTAGGAATTTGGTCTTGTTCTTCCTTTTGAGTCAGTTTTCATTTTCCGAAAGTTTTCCTTTCACCTATGAGTTAGATTGTTTGTTAGCATTTTTTTTTCAGGACATTGGCTGCATTTCTGCAAAGCTGGAAGGGACATCTCTTTTTCTCCACAGTTTGTCATTTCTTTCTCCTTTCTCATTTTCATGCCCATTGTCCTAACTAAATTTTTGCCAGTTTTGCTGAAGATTGAAGAACCAACTTGTGGTTTTACTGACTTTTTTTTTTTAATGCTTTTTCCGTTGTCCATTTCTACTTTAATATGTATTAATTATTTCCTTCTTTCTTTGGATTTAATTTGCTCTTTAGTTATTCTTGTTGTGTTTTGCTTGTAATGCACTAGCACAGATTGTGGATTCAGATGATGCATTCTTTTAATTGACGTCCCTGCCTTTACTTGAAGACTGTCTCCATTTGCACCCAATGTGTAAGGTCTACCCCTGCCATTTTGTATCTGCTTTTAATGCATCCTATATCTTTTTGTTGTCATTGGGCTTCTTTTGTGCTAAATAGATTTTTTTAATGTTTTACATTAATTCCCTTGGTGTTTCTTTTACTATATATATATATTTTTAGATGTTTTTCCAGTGATTAACCTGGGGGTTCAATTAACCTATTAATTTACTGCAATCTAGTTTTCATTAATGTCAACTTAATTACAATATTATATAAAAACCTTCCCACTGAGCTGTTCTACTCCCTCCTTCATATCTTGTTCTGTTATTATCATAGAAATTATGCTTTATGCCCATCAACATATTTGTAATTATTTCCTAATTTGACTTACTTTTAAAAGACACAGGAAAAACAAAGAACTACGGATAAAAGATATTTATACCTCATTTTTATTTACTTACATGATTCTTTTTGCTGGTACTCTATCTCACCATCTAAATTTTCTTATTAACTTGTTATTTCTGTCTGAAGGACTTATGGTAGGGGACTGTTAGCAATGAACTTTTTTGTGTTTATCTTCAGCAAAATTGTAATTTCCTTTTTATTTTTACATATAATAGTGTTGGGTAGAAATTTTTTGTTATACTGTTGGATAGAAAATTCTTTGTTGACAATCATTGCACTCTGAACATCTTCTATTCTGTATAGTTTGTGTTGAGACACCTACTGTTGATCTTACTGTAGGTCTTTAATGGGTATTTGATTGCTCGTGGGCTTCCATGGTGTTCTTTGTCATTGAAATGCTTGGCTATGATGCATTTGGATGTGTAGCTTTGTGATTAGGCTTTGTTGAGCTTCTTGGATGTTAAGATTTTCCATCACTTTTAAGGCGCTTCAGTCATTATTTCTTCAAACATTCTGTTTGTTTTCTCCCTCCTTTCTCAGATCCTCCTGGTGCATGCTGTACCTCCTGCACCTGCATTACTCTCGGTACAGTTCGCATGCCATTGTACCTCACGCGAACTGGGCAAGGGCCTGGAGATTGAAAGAACACACAAGAGACATGGGTCATTCGAAAGGAGATCAGCCAAACGCCGTTTATTCAAACTTAGGTAAAACCTTAAATACCTGTAGAAATAACACTGGATTGAGCTCCCAAGGTCCAGTTGAAGAGCAGAAGGAGGGAGAAGACGAGCAAGGAATTCAGGATCGCGAGGGGTTGAGACAATGTGCATGTGATCAAACCCGACTCTCTAAATGCAGCTACCAATGGGGGCAGACTGAGAAGCCTTCGATAATGGCACTGGGACCTGTCTCTTCTGCATGTATTGGCTTTTTGGGTCACTAGTCTATTTGGATGTATACCTTCCAAGGCCAGGATGGAGGGGGGAGGGCCTTGGACTTCCCACAGGGCAGGGCCTGCCCTCTCTTAAGGATGGAGGGGTAGGGAGAAGGGTTAGTGGGGGAAAAAACCTTAAATACCTAGCTGTTGCACAATGGCATACCCCCCAGGCAGGTGGGAAATTACCATGCCCAAGGTAGAGTAAACAATGGCCTATAGCTAACCACCAGGGGGGCAGAGAGAACACAGGAACAAACAGGATGTTTTAGCTGGCTGGCCAGAAACTGTCCTCAAGAGACCCATGAGCCCTGCACACGTTGCTTTCTTTGATGATCTCCCTAAGTTCTGAGAGCTCCTCTTCATTCTCCTGTTGCTCAGGCCACACAACATTTTTTTTTTTGGTTTTTCAAGACAGGGTTTCGCTGTAGTTTTTAGAGCCTGTCCTGGAACTAGCTCTTGTAGACCAGACTGGTCTCGAACTCACAGAGATGCGTCTGCCTCTGCCTTCTGAGTGCTGGGATTAAAGGTGTTTGCCACCACCGCCCGGCACACAACATTTTCTTTTTAGTAATGCTTTTATTAATTCTCTGAGAATTCCATACAATGTGTTTTGAGCTCATCCCCTCCCTCAACTCCTCCCATCACTACCCTCTCCACCCTCCCAGCCCTTCTCATTCAACGTTGAGGCTTCTTCTTCTTCCTCTTCCTCTTTTGCCTTCCCCATCAAGTTCAGTTTGCGTCCTCCAGCTAGTCTTCAGAGTAGAGCCTGCCCTGGCATGTGATCAACACACCATGGGAAACCAAACACTAAAAGCTCTTCAGCTGTCTACATCCCTCACCTATTGAATTTTGTCTGTTTGGAGCTTGCGCAGGTCATGTGCCTGCTGGCACAGTTGCTGTAAGTGCGTATGTGCAACTTCCCTGTTGTGTCTGAAAAACACTGCTTCCTTGATGTTATCTCCTACCTCTGGCTACTACAGTTTTTCTGCCCCAGCACTGCACAACATGAATGACCTATTTCAGAGTTTGCTAGTATGTCCCTCTGCTTATTGAATTTTGCTGCTGAAAGTCTGTGCTGAGATTTTTAAAATTTTATCGGACTTCGAACTGTAGAATTTCCATTATTTTATGCATTGTGTGTGTGTGATCCCTAACCCTTTATGAATATTCTGTATTTGATGAGGCATTGTCTTCATTTTTCCTTTAGTTCTTAGAGCAAGCACATTTAAAGGTGTTTTTCTAGAAAGTTCAATCCCTGAACTTCCCCAGGGAATAGTTTTTGTTCCTGATGATTTCAAGTCTGCACCAGAAATGTGAACTCATTTTATTTTATTTTTCTTCCAACCTAGAGCCAATGAATGAGGGATATAGGTAAGGTAAATTCAAGATGCTCCAAATGATGTGGGAGTGTTCTCCTGTATTTTGTATTACTCTTATTGGTTGAATAAAGAGCTGCCTGGCTTATAAGATGGGTCAGCCCTTAGGTGGGTAGAGTAGACAGAACGGAAGTTCTGGGAAGAGAGAAGGAAGTGAGCCAGACGCCACGAGCCACCGTCGCAGATGGATGCAGGTTAGACCTTTCCGGTACGTCACCACGTGGTGACTTACAGACTTTTATAATGGGTTAGTTTATGAGATGAGGGCTAGCCGGGAAAAGACTAGTGATAATAAGCCAGGCAGAGTTTAAATGAATACTGTCCTCACGTGGTTATTTCGGGTGCAAGCAACCAGTAGCTGAGCGGGCCAGCGGCTGGGGGCTTGGGAGCCTGGCGGCTGGGGAACACAACACACACCCCTCTCTCCTCTATTTACAACACTCCAAATAATTGCTTTCCCCAAGATTTCTGCGTTTTTCTTAAACACATAGTTCCAGAGTGGCTGCAAGCCTTTGGCTAATTTCAAGAGTTGCAGAAAAACTTGATTCTGATAAGTGACAAACAAAAATCCCAGTGCCAGAAATGGGTTATCTCTTTTGGAGTTATTGGCCAGTGAGTTCACAAACCCCCAGAATTGTAGGCTGCTTGGTAACCCTCCAGGGTTTGATAGTATGAAGGAGACGCCACATAATTGAGTCTTAGAACACGGAGAAATTAAACTTGCACTTACTTGAACACTTTATCCCTACGGACTAACTTTTGTAGTACTGTGGGGTGCTGTGAATGCTCTTGGAGGGGAGAAGTCATTACCAATCTTACACAGCTGCCAACCCTGCAAGTTACAAGAATGACCAGCCTGGCAAGACATGCCCACTGCTGCAATAGTGGCCTGAGCATTCTTAGGGTTCATAGACCTTAGGAGAGAGTCTACTAATAATATCCTGCTAAATATAAATAGTACTAACCTGCCTCCTAGTGGCGCACACAAAGGTCAGGGCTGTTAATCTCTCAACAGAGAAAAGTCTTGTTGCAGTGGATGCAGTTAATACACAGAACCACAACTGATCAAGGCACAGAGGATGAGAGACTGAGCAATGCTTCCTGGGACATCTATATCATGTCCCCTCCTCCCAACACTCAGATATGATTACAAGAGAGGGGATGAAAAGTGTATAAGATCCCGAGATCGTGGCTGACTACAAAGAAAACTGATGTGTGATTCCCCTCTGTATGTTGTGAATATATTTTATTACCATTGGTTAATAAAGAATCTGCTTTGTCTATGATATTTGGCCTATGTCAGGGCAGTATATAGCTAGGCAAGAAAACTAAACTGGATGCAGGGAGAAAGAAGGCAGAGTCAGGCATGTAGCAGTTCAAGAAGGAAGATGTGAGGTAACAAAACATGAGCCTCGTGGTAAAACATAAACTAATAGAAATGGGTTAATTCAGGATGTAAGAGTTAATGAAAAGCCTGAGCTAATAGACCAAAGAGTGTATAATTAATTTTAAGCCTCAGCATAGTTATTTTATATGTGGCTTCGGGAACATGAAGGTGGAGAAAACCCAGTCCAGGGGGACCAGTAGGACAGAGAATATTTGTAGCTACAGGAAACAGTGTTTTCTGGACACCACAGAGATGTTGCAAATATGAACTCACAGTAGTTATGACAGGATGCACAAGACCTATGTAAGTTCAAGTCAGACAAAATGCCATGGAGTGGGAGAGGTGGTCATGATATTCTACCCCTAGATAAGGACTACTGGCAATTTGGAAGGTGCTGGACTAGAAAGACTCAGTTTTCTTTAAGGATGCAGCCCTTGGTAAACTGACGATGCTATAGTGGAAGGCCACACATTCAAGGGCGTGTGGAGTGCACAAATTGTGCTTGATGGATTAAAACCCCAAAACCAAAGCATAGGACACAAAGTTGGATGGGTGAGGCATGGTGGGTGGATCTGGAAGGAGGAGGGGGTGAATACAAGGAAAATACATTGTATGGAATTCTCCAAGAACCAACAGGAATGATAAAATTATAAAGCCTCAAAAGAATAGTTCTGGGAGTTAGGGCTCAGCTCAGTCGGCAGAATGCTTATCCACCATACAAGAAAGACGGGTTTGATCCCCTGCATTATATAAAAACTAAGATTAATGGTCTCTCTTTGCAATCCTAGCACTCTGGAGATGGAGGCAGGGGCTAACACTCTGGAGGGGATTGAAAATTCAAGGCCATTCTCAACTACATAGCGAGGATGAAGTCAGCCTAGGCTACATGCGACCTAACACATCAAAGAACAAAACACATCAAGTTGTTGAAAGATCACAGGGCTCTGGAATATGATGTCTGGGCTTCCAAGTCTGCCTCTCACTTGTATGTGGGCTTTGGCCAGTTATTAAGCTCTCTGGGAGTCTCCATTCTCTTCATAGTCCTCCACATATCCTTCTCCATGGGTTGGTTATCACCAAAACGTGGATAACTCTCACAAAGATGTTTCACTCACAACAGGAATTTGGTGGATTATACCCATTACTAAGCTTACCTTGAATTCTCCCAACAATCCTGCACGGTTGCCAAGTCAAGTTTTGTTTCTTGAAGATGGTGACAGAGGCGCTGACCCAAGTGTAGAATTCTGTAGACTGTAGGGTTAACGTGTGTAAACATTTCAGTTTGTATTGAACACATATGCTAATAGGAACACATACGCTAATAGGAGCTATTTCCACAAACCGTGGCTGTCCTATCTTCTCCATGTTGCTTGTGCGGCCACTGGATTATTGTACTGAAACCATTTAGAGAAATGTGTGTGTTTGGATTTGGGACAGCCTGCAGGTGCAGAAGGCTCCTGGTGAGATTTCTTCTCATACGTAGGCTTCATCGGAGCTCAGAGATGGAGTTGCAAGAACTGGCCGTGGTGATTATGGGCCGTGACTTCACAAATATTCTGGGTTGGTCTGGCATGGGAGATCCGCACATTCTGAACCTCGACTTGGGTCTGGCGACCTTTACAGAAGGAGACAGGTGACAGGGTCTATCCAAACACAGCAGATGGGCTAAAAGCAGCTGCTCAGAGTAGCTACCCATGGGACAGGTGTCTGGCTTGCATCATATCGGCTGTGCATGTGACCTGCTTCATTGCTCTCTCCAATGTTGTCTGCGAGCATTCTACAAGAGCTTTCATTCTTGCCCTTGCAAGAATTAACATAATCTTGCTGTGAAATTGCTCTAATGCAAGGGAAAGGCTGTGAAATGAGACACAGCGCCTCAATCCTCAGCTGCTTACAGAGGAAGGAAAGAACACTAAAGATGCCCAGAGAAGAAACGAAGGAGAGCCGGGGGAGAATTACTGGACCGAATGGTCATTACATGCTAGAATTTGTTCATCTCCAAACCAATTTAGTTACGGGAAGAGACGATGGCACTTTTAGATGGATCCACCAGGTGGCGCTACCAAAAGCATTTCTTGGCTTATCTCTTAATTTCTTTGAGTTAATTTAGTAAACTCATTATTATTTTTAGAGATGAGATCAACAGCTTCAGTTCTGGAAGGAGAGTGTTTGGATGTCGATCCAATTATTCTCTCTACCTGTCCCATGTTTATGTACACATATGTGTTCATTCTCTCTACCTGCCCCGTGTTTATGTACACATATGTGTTCATTCTCTCTACCTGCCCCGTGTTTATGTACACATATGTGTGCTGCAGCTTTGCGTGCACACACAAAAAATACCCTTCTCTAAAGAGATACAATGTCCTCTTGGTTAGACCTTTTTTCAAGGGCAAATTTGATCCAATTGTCCTAGATTTAGGGTTACATGTTTCTATCTTCTGATTAATATTAATGTCCGTGGTGTTTTTCTTTTCTTTGTCTGGTCCTATGAAAGCTTTATATAAACTCTTCAACAAAAACCTTTCAAACGACCTTTGCCAAGATTGCGCGAGAATGCTAAATTGTTCCCCATGGTCTTCCAAACCTGATTCTGAGCTACGGAGCCCTTGGGAAGGCTGTTGTGGGAGGTCAGCACGATTCCTAAAATCAAAAGCAGAGCACATGGTTAGGATAAATTCTTGTTAATGAGACTAAGAAATGCTTTTAAAAACTTACCCTTATTTAATTCCTATCTTTTCAGAGAAACTCCTCAAAACTCCCCATCTGCAGGGGCTTGATTCTCTCATTTTACTAAGAATCAGCAGGAGGGGGCTGATACTTTTGACATTGTGTTTTTAAAACAATGCCCAGCATCTTTTGAGGTAAGAGTGCATCTGGTAACAAATAGGGCAGGCCCAATTCCTGTTTCTCACGGTGAAGGGTCAGAGCAAGCTGAAGACTGCAGCATAAGAACATAGGCAGAACTCCTTCTGCTCTGCTCAAGAGCACCGAAGTAGAGCTGCCCGGGCACATTGAAAGCTCGCTGCTTTCTACACGGAATTAGAGCTGCCCAGGCTCCTCGAATGCTCGCTGCTCTCTGCACCGAATTAAATATGCCGGGCGCTTCGAATGCTTGCTGTTCTCTACACCGAATTAAAGATGCCCGGGCACTTTGAATGCTCGCTGCTCTCTTATCCACAGTCATGTATCTGATGAAGATGACTAGATGCGGGGGTGAGGGTGGAGCAGCAGAAGGCACCTCTGAATATTGAGCTATGTAAAGAAACTGATGTTTCAGCAGCTGGAAATCTCAAATTGTTTAAAACCTTTATCACCGTGTGCGATTACGTGTGTGTATGTGTGTGTGTGTGTGTGTGTGTGTCGCACGCGTGTGCAAACCATGGCATACTTGTTCTGTGGAGGACAGTTTGAATGTCCCCCTCCTTCTACCTTGTGTGCTTCAGGGATTGAGCTTAAATTGCCAGGCTTGGTGGCAACCACCTTTACCCGTTCAGTCATCTTGCTAGCCCTAGAAACTCTTGATAGTTAGTTTCCTGGCAAGCTGGAACTGAGAAACAACCTTTAATCTTTACTAATTTGTTTAAACCTCCTGCCAGGCGCCAGCAAAACAAGGAGCTGCTTAAAGAGCCAGAGGACCCATCTGATATATGCCTGACCGGTCCCAGTGTGTGTGTGTGTGTGTGTGTGTGTGTGTGTGTGTGTGTGTGTGTGTGTGTGTGTATGCTTGCGTACGTGTGTGTGCACGTGTCTTTCATGATTTGCAGCAGGAGCTGATGAAGAGTATTTAGAAATGTGTAGACAAAGAGCTCCTTGCTTGGCCTCCAGTTCAATTTGCATGTGGCCAGCAGAACAGAGTGTGTGAGGTCAAGAGAACATGACAATTGGCCCGAGCGTGTGAGCTGGGTAGAGGACACAGTGTGGATATCTCCTCTGGCACAGTCAGGTGTCACCGAATCACTGGGACAATTCTGAAAAAGGCATTCTTAGGCAATTTCTAATGTCAGGGAATTGACTCCAATGTCATAGAATGTGCAGACCTGAATGAGCTAGGTGAGTCAAGGTCTAGGCCATGTGGTCTGGTGCACTCCAGGGAGGAGGGACGTAAGAGCTCTGCGAGGCCCCGCCACCATCAGGAAGCATGTTGTTTACAGCAAAGTGCTTTAATAAGTATGCGAAACACACCATAGTAATGGCAGTGTGAGAAAAACATTAAGTAGCATGGTAGTTGTTTATTGCCTTTGCGGAGTCGCATTTCCTGTCTGTGCTTCTGTGGGCTTTCCCTTTCTGTGGCTGGCAGCACTGAAGGTTTATTCACACCAGGGTCCCCACATACACTGAGTTGCGATGTGAGGGTGGCTCAAATGTGAAGTGGTTTATAGGGAAGTTTTTCACTCCGTTATGACCTTACAGAATCACCTTCGGGTAGCCAGTTTTCTTGATGACTGACAGAGGGATGCGTGGTGCCAAACTGTATTTTCTAAGCCCTGGCTGCTAATGGTCCAAGTGGCCCAAGGTCGGGGGTATAGAGTAGTGCCTGTTTGGAAGTTTGCCCAAATGAAAAGTTGGAAATCATACAGAACCCATGACAAGACCCGTCTGAGGGGCCCTCATCTTGTACCTGCGGAATGCATTCCACAAGCATGAGACACAGTGTCCCGCAACACTCATTGGTCGGCTCTCTCCTGCCCTGTCTCCTAATTATGGAATCTGGTGGGGTGGTCTGCTCTCTGTTTTACCTGAAAAACTCCTTTCTACAGAAAGTGGATGGAAGCCCCAGATTCTCTTTGGCTGGCAAGGGAAAATGATCCGAAGTTTTTCTCTGACTCCAAGGGAGCAGGGAGGAAGCAGGAGGGCTAGCTGCATGGCCTTTTTTTTTTTCTTTTACAGAAAATAGATTCTTTTCTGACATAATATATTCTGATTATGGTTTCCTATTTCTCTACTCCTCTCAGCTCCTCCATACCTCCCCTCTCATTTGAACCCACCCCTTCCTGTCTTTCGTTAGAAAACAGACAGGCCTCTATGGGAATATATATATGTGATATGATATGATAATAAAAGCTAACATGTCAGAATTGGACAAAACAAACAAATAGAAGAAAAAGAGCCCATGAGAAGTCACAAGTATCAAAGACTCAATCATTTACATACATTGGAATCCCACAAAAAACACTAAGATGAGAGCCCTAATATATTTACAAAGGACCTGCAGGGTAAAAACAGAGAAGAAAATTATATAAATAAAATAAAATAAAAAATAGTAAGCTAATTATTTTTCTTTAAAAAAGGGAAAAGCCCTGTAGGGACATTATGAGACAAGGAACCTCTGCAGATGGCACTGAGTTCCTTTTCTGTTGGCCATCTGCCAGCTGCACAGCCACCCTTGAGTTGTTTCTCTGCTGAGACTTCCTTGGAGGAAGTCTTCATTTGTAAATGGTTACAGCTTCCAGGGTGGGGACACGAACATGGACTCACTTCTCTTAGCTGTTGGAGCTCATCTGATGCAAACCCAGGCAGGCCCTGTGCATGCTCCTTCAGTACATGTGATGACATATATGCATTGTTCTGTTGACTTAGAGGATCTTGTTTTCTTGGTGTCCTCTAGCCCCTCTGGCTCTTCCTTTTCTGTGGGGTTTCTGGACCCCTGAGCAGAGGGATGTGATAGAGACATCTCCTTTAAGGGTGAGGGTTCCAGGTCTCTCATTCTCTATATGATGTCTGCCTACAGAATTCTGTATTTGTTCCCAACTGCTGCAGAACGAAGCTGCTTCTCTGATGATGACTGAGCAAGGGACTAATCTATGACTATAGCAGAATGTTATTGGGAGTTATTTTATTGCTAAATATATATATATGAATATATATATACATATATGGAGAGATATAGATAGGTAGGTAGATAGATAGATAAGTGGATGGATGGATGGATGGAGGGAGGGAGGAAGGAAGGAAGGGAAAGAGAGAGAGAGAACTGTAGTATTTGGATTCACCCTGGGTCCTTGGGCTATCTAGTCTCAGGTTTTTGGTCACGCAGGCTGTGTTTGGTATGTGTTCCATCTCATAGGGTTAGCTTAAGTCCAATCAGATGTTGGTTGGTTACCTCCACAAACTTTGTGCAACCACTGCACTTTGCAGGCAGGGCACCATTGTAGATCAAAAGTTTGTGGCTGGATTGGTGTCTACATTTCTCTTTTGATAGTATGTAGAGTAACTTCTTGTACCCAAGATGCTAGCGCTTAGGGGTGAAAGCCCTAGGTAGGCACCAGCTTGATTTCTTTATTTCAGTGAGTTGTGTAGGTGTGATCTTCAGCAATGGGTTTTTGTTGTCAGTTTTTGAAGGGCAACTTATAGCCTTGGTACATCCTGAGTTATTTGGGGGATTTCCATGGAACTCCATTGGTCAACAACTCAACTAGATGTAAACCAATTCCAGTACCTGAAGCTTTACTTGGTGTCAAGAAATAGCCAGTTGGGGTTCTGTCTCCCATGTTATTTTGGCGATTTCAATTAGATTGCCTTCACATATCTATGTATTATAGGAAGTGGCCCTCAATTTTAACTGTATCTCTCCATACTTCCTTCCTCATTTCCTCCTCCTTCTCACTTGACCTCCCATTCTACCTCTCCCATACCCATCCATCTACCTATCCATCCATTCATAACTATCCTATTCCCATTCCTGGAGAGTTCTATCAATCTTCCTAGTCCCTTACTTTATGCCTAATCTCTGTGGTCTTATGGATTGTAACTTGGTTATCATTGACATAACAGCTAATATCCATATATAAGTGAATACATACCAAGTTTGCCTTTCTGAGTCTGATTCACCTCATCCAGGATGATTTTTTCTAGTTCCATCCATGTACTTGCAAATTTCACGATTTCATATTTTTAGCAGGTAATAATCCACTGTGTAAATGTATCATATTTTATCTACTCTTTCCTTGAGGAACATCTAGTCTGTTTCCAATTTCTGGATATTACTGAAAAGTTTTTGCTGTCCAATAAATCTCTCTGCCGACGCAATAATCCAAATCCAACTAAATTAGCAAAAGCCCAGGTTTAATGGAGGCCAGCGCTCCCAGGTGGCCTTCCAGGCCCCCAGCAATGGAAGGAAGACTGGAAAACCACAGAGAGGGGAAAGGAAGATCGGGAAGACCACATGTTCATTCTCTGGGGAGCAGTTTAAATAGTCTGTGGGAGTGGTTTTTTGAGTCTCTCTGGGAAAGGATCACCATTTCATGAGCTTTCTGGAAGGTGGCATCTGGACTGTGGCAACTCCCAGGACAGGGGGCTTGGAGTGGATCTTTCCACTCACACATTCCAGACTCTTTGGCTATATGGATGCCAGAGCTAGGGTGAAGCCCCAACCCAAACTTTCCAGACTCTTTGGGTATAGGTGCACTGGCTCAAGTCTGGTTATTTCCTGAGGGCATGAGTCCATGCGGGAGAGGGCAGAGCTGGGAGTTGGTAGGCTTATGCTCAGCAGAAGGTGTGGGTGGAGAGGAATCTGGCTTACTGCCATCCTGGAGACCTCGGGCATCTGTTCCTGGGAGATGAGAAGGCAGGTTGCTAGGAGAAAAAACAGATTGTTATTACCGGCCCCATAAACAGGCCTAGCCATGGGAAGGGTCATTAACTGCCAGAAAGAATGGGACAGAGAAGTGCCCTGGTTGTACAGGAGAGTTATGGGAGAATAACTGAGACACAAGAGTAGATAATGTCCTTTAAAACCAGATTATAGTTGATAGGTGTCCTTTTGAGCCAGGAAAGGTGGTACCAATGGTAGATGAAGTTCCAGGAGCTGGTGCAGGTGCTGGCGTTGTCTAGAAGGCCCTCTGTACATTGGTCTTGGCCCAGAGTGACCTGTAAAATATGCTTGAAAATGGTGGGGTTAAAATAAGCTCTGAAGACTGTTAATTTTTACCAGACCTGATTTTGATATAGGAGTTGGACTTTTTTTCATAGGAACCTACAGGTATCTATAAGACAACTGGAACAGATTTACGTCTTAGTGTCATAGTAAAAGGCTATGGCTTTAGGTTAAATGGCATAAACATATTAGCAGACAATTAAAGGGAATTGGAAACTCTGAACCTCTGAGAATACATCTGAAACCTGTTACTCCTGGACTATGAAGCCTGTGAAAGAGGCACACCTGTTTGTATTTTTAGCAGGGAACTTAACAAATGAAATGAGTAATGAGCTACCAGTACCTCAAGTCATCAAATGCCATTAGACAGACCTTGGAGGGATAAATGAGCAGAAATGAGACAACTTTTTTAGCTACGCAGGCAATCCCAAGTCTCTTCGTAGTCATTGGCGAACACCAGCCTTAGAAGCAGTACTTGCTGCTAGGTGCTGAGTCCAGGAGGCTTGAAGATTTTCTTGTGGGAGTAGAGTTTCATCTACCTGTCTTGGCAGAATGAGACAATCGATGCTCTGGTGTAGTGTCCAGGAAGCTGATGAGGTGGAAGGCAGCTTTTTGCTGTGTGGTTGGCTTTGCCACACCCAAAGACAAACCTCCAGGCAGAAGGTCCTCTGTAACCATGCATCTTCTTGGAGGAGCTATAGGATGCTGCAGGAGCGGGCATGTCTCTGTTATAGGAAGCTCTTTTGTTAAATGCCATACTCTCAGATCTGTGAAGGCACTTGAGAATCAGGGTACCATTACCTGTCAGGTATATCCAAGTTAGACATTTAAGTTAAATTTAGACATGTATTTTACCCAATTAGTTAAAGCTTACCAATGCTAGTAGAGGCAAAAAGATCATAAGGAATATTTTAGTAAGTTAAAAAACTTTGGAGGTGGAACGTCTCCTTGGTTGGTCCAGCATACGTGGATATTCTTACCAAAGATGGTGCTGAGGCCAAAATGGCAGATACCCACATGTTTGTATTTTTCCAGAGCTGTTGTAATCTGGAGTTACAGGTTTTACAGATTTTAAAACAAGGACACATACACACACAGACATAAAATGAGCATACTGTGGAAACAAACACACATATATATTAACAGACAAACAAGCAGAACTTTTGTAGGAAACTGTTATCAGCTGACCAACTTAAAATCACCGTGTAAGCAGCAGAAGCCAGGGACGCACACATGTGGCCCCATTAAGGACCAGATTAGTAGATGCTTCAAAGGAGAACAGAAACATAAGGATGGAACATCTCTGTAGTTTTAGAGTGAAGGACAGGGAAAAGGGATCCGTTGTAGAGAGCTATAGGGTCATATTATATAGGCCCATATTTTGACATGATATGGCAGCCAGATTTTCGGGCCATAGATTGCACATGGCCACACAGAAGGTGGTCACCTAGCCTTTCCAGACAAATTAATGCCCTCCTAAACAAAGGGTCAGGATATGCTAATGTTGCTGTGCCCTTCCTTTGTAATTTGGGAGGCCACATGGGAAAGAGATGCTAATTCAGTCTATGGGACAGAGCAGACATAGAAAGGAAGATGAGACAAAATGGACATAAAAAGGTGTGGACGTGACCAAAGTCATTCGCCTGGCTACCTAGGAAACAGAATTGCAACGAATTTACCCCTCAGTTTATGTTTTGGTATAAAAGCTGTTTGGAGAATAAATGTGGGTGATTTTTTCAGGATGTGAATTCAGGGTTTCATGAGGAATCATTGAAAACTCCCTCCCGATAAAGCCATGTGAATAGTATCTTTATTCCCACTCCACCCCGCTGGTCTGAGAAATAATTTATGGTTCAGGCTGGTCCTGGACCACAACAGAGAGCAAACAGCAAGAGAAGTGAGGAGGGGTGTTGGGAAGGGGGAGCAGAAGTGGGAGCACAGCATCTAGAAACCATAAGCATATGGGGGGGGCTTGTTTGTTTTATGTCAGCAAAAAGTTTTTAGGTGTTAAGGGATGTATGGTGTCAGATAGCCCCAATTTATAAAGATTATTATTTTTTTTTGTAAAAAGCAGCTCAAGGGCATTTGAGGCTCTGGTTTTGAATTGTAGGTGCCCATCCAGCAAGTCTATGCCAAGATTCGAGACTCAAAGTCTAGCACAATGCGTCCACTGTGACAGACTCTTGAGTCAAAACCAGAGAGGTATGGGAAAATCCTTGGAAGGATGTCTCCTACTGAAGGAACACCACAGGGGCAAGGCAGGCCCTTGCACCCCCTCCTCGAGCAAGGCAAGTCCTTGTTCGGTCTGGTTGGGTCATACGCCTCGCACTGGCCCATGACTTCAACAGATGGCCCGACAAATGTATGAGATCCTGGGCCCTAATGGCAGAGACTTGGAAAAAGGGAACTTACCCAGACGAAGCCTATCTTAGCCTGGCAGAGAGCATGTGAAAGGGAGGGTGTTTTCCAACTGGTTCACCTGTGGGAAAAACAGTCCCCTCAGTGAAACCTCCAGATGAAAAGATTTATGGCCCAATAAACCTCTCTGCTGATGCAATAGTCCAAATCAAACTAAATTAGAAAAAGCCAAGTTTTAATGGATGTCAGTGCTCTCAGGAAGGGAAACTGGAAAACCATGGAGAGAGGAAAGGAAGACTGGAAAGACCATGTGTTCATTCTTTGTGGGGCAGTTTCAGTAGCCTGTAGGAGTGGTCTTGAGTCTCTCAGAGGTGGAGTCTGGACTGTGGCAACTCCCAGGGGAGGGGGCTTGGGATGGAACTTTCCTCTCAATTACGAATTGAACAGTGGTGAACATGGCTGGGCAAAAGTGTCTCTGTGATAGGATGCAGCATGGTGTAACTGGAGCTTCAGGTAGATTGATGCCCATCTTTATGAGGAATCACCACACGATTTCTACAGTGGCTGGACAAGTTTGCACTCCTACAAACAATGGATGAGTGTTCCCCTTGCTCCACATCCTCACCAGCATGAACTAATTAATCTTAGCCATTCTGATGGTATCAGATGAAATCTCAAAGTAGTTTTGATCTGCACTTCCCTGATGACTGAGGGTGTTGAACATTTCTTTAAGTGTTTCTCAGCCATTTGAGTCCCCCCCCCCGCCCTGCTGCTTTCTTTGGAATTTTTGGTTTAGATTTGTACCACACTTTAATTGAGTTATTTGTTTTCTTGATATCTAGTTTCATGAGTTATTTCCATATTTTGTATATTAGCCTTTATCACATGTGGAGTTGTTAAAGATATTTTCTTATTCTGTAGGCAGCTGCTCTGTCTGAGTGACGGTACCCTTGTCTATACAGAAGCTTTTCAGTCTCATGAGGTCCCATTTGTTAATTGTTAATCTTAGTGCAAGTGCTATTGGTGTTCTGTTCAGAAAGTGTTTTTCTGTGGCAGTAAATTCAAGGCTATTCCCTACTTTCTCTTCTGTCAGGTTCAGTGTATCTGGTTTTATGTTGAGCTCTTTCATTAATTTGGAATTGACTTTTGTGCAGGCTAGTAAATATGAATCTTTTTTGATTTTTCTACATGCAGTTAAACAATTTGTTCAGCAACATTTGTTGAAAAATGCACATTTCTTTCTAACCAATAACCTTGTTATGGGTGCTGCTGGCCTAGGGGTAGGGTCTTCCAGCTACGTTATTTGTACATGAGGTAAGAGAACAATGGAAAGGTATCATCTTACCTCATTAGAAGTGGCCAGGTCAGGGGTCAGGCTTTCCCTACTGCCTGCTTAGCTTGTTCTTATCTACTTGCATTGACTGTGTGGTAGCCAGACCTCTGAAGTCTTATGGACTCCTCTGTGGTCCTCTCCAAAAGGTCCTCTGTGGTCCCAAGGCAATTCAAGAAACAAGATTCTCACATTGAGTTAGAGGCAGGAATCAGATGTCAGCTTTGTGAGCCTGACCCTCTCTGCGGATAAAAATACAAAATGATAATGAATAATTAGATATAAGCCTATCAGGCAAGGTGGTACACACATTCAATCCAAGAACTTGGATGGTGGAGGCAGAAGGATCAGGAGTTTAGGGCCAGCATCAGCTACATAGTAAGTTTGAGGTTACCCTGGGTTACACCATCTCGAAAAACAAAACAACACAAAGCAACAAAGTAAAACCTATTAGATATGAAGAGAGTTTGAAGAGTAGAAGAAGCTACATCATTTAAAGGGAACAAACACTTCAGGCATTTCAATACTGAATACAATAATTTCAGTACTAAATGCAATACTAAAATGCAGAGAATACTAACGTTATTTTATGTTTTATTGTCCCTATTATTTAAACTTTCCTAAGTAATTTGAGAAATTTCTTTTAGTTTTCCAAGCTGTTACACTGATGACACAGATAAATCTCACATCAATTCAGGTAATGTGTTAGGGTGATTACCAAGGTCTGCAAACCTCTGCCAAGCTGCTTTCATGTTATAAAGGGCAAGTTATGACTTTTGGAAGAATAGTCTTCTAAACTTATTTTCTATGCACTAATTATAAGCTTCTGATATTAGAGGCAGTAGAATATGGCCTTATCTGGACATAGAACTTGTAATTGGTGTTTCAATGTTGAATAAGTCCACGCCGTTTGTGATTGTACCCTTGGAGTCATTTGCACAGAAGGACAAGCATCAACACTTCAACTCTGTAGCAGTCAATGGAGGAAGCATGCAGATTTTCTGTGAAGCCAATCTCACTACATCTCAACTCAACTTGATTTTCAGCCAGACCCCAATGGTACTCTTTGATACTCCTGTGCTTTGTGGCATGATGGGAACATGGTAGCAGGGATGTAGGTAGAGTTCAGCATTTTTTTTTTAAGAAAACCCCTTTACAGTCTAGGTCTTTTATTTCTTTTTGTACATCAGGCCATGAATTCATATGGAATGGGCTCCAGCAGCTCAGGCTCCTTCCCATTAGTCCTCACAAAGTGTGCTTCTCTGGGTGGAGCAGGCTGGCGCTTCAGCTGGTAATTCTCCTTCACTCGCTTCAGGAAGCTGTCTCTGCTCTTGGAGTGCTTGATGTGTTCAATCCGTACCTTAATTCTCTTGGCAAGAATCTTGCCCTTAACTTGCTTGTTTACAATGATGCCAACAGCATGCTAGGTGACATTGTAGACTCTTCCGGTTTTGCCATGGTAACATTTATGGGGCATTCCTTTTTGAACAGTGCCCATTCCCTTGATGTCTACAATATCACTGTTCTTGTAGATTCGCATGTATGTGGCCAAAGGAACAGCTCCATGTTTCCTAAAGGGCCTAGAGAACATATAGCGAGTGCCCTTCCTCTTTCCCTTTGTGTTTGTCATGTTGGCGAGTTACTGAAAGATGGCTACTGCAGCCGAAAGGCGAGTTCAGCATTTTGACAAGCATATATGACCATGGACATGAACAATACATGGGTGGGCCTTTCTCTTGGGGATAATTTAGGTGAGCTTAAAGTTTATGAGTTCTCTTACTAGCCCTGGCTTTGCTCCAGGGAAGGGCCTGGTAATGGTTAAAAAGTGATAAAGTCATATGCCTTTGGGGTGTTTTCTTAGTTTTCTACAGTTTCCATTCCATATGATGCAAAATGCATATGGATTTAAATCATGTTCTTGAACACAGATCACTTTTGCTAAGTTTTGTAGCACCATCTAGCTAGCATTTATGAAATTGTTAGAAATGATTGATAACTGAAATGTTAATAGAAGAGCATATCTTCATGTTATAAAAGGCAATGACAGAAATGACGTGCCAATGGTGACAGTGAACAGCAGATGTGAGAATAACCACCAAAGTACAACAAAACACATCATTCCTTCCAATGACTAGAGCAGCCTGACAAGTTAGTGTGAATTAATAGACAATGTACAAAGGGGACAGATGTCTATAAGCACTGCTAGTACCCAAGTACTATATACTGATGGTTTATTATAAAATATTGTGCTATTATATATACTGTTTTTGCCACTTGTTTTTGATTTTTTTCTCTAGTCTGTGTGATGGCATCCCATGAGTGCAGCAGAAGCAGCACATTGCTAAGAGGAACCCCATGTGGCCATGGCTCTCCACTTATGCTCAGTGAGGATGGGTCCTATGGGGTTCAGATGGATTATGAGGGCCATGGGTTAGAAGACTAGGCAGGTCGGTGGAGCAATCATAGTGTGCCCTGACCAGGAAGGGGACCCATTACTGCCAGATGTTCTGAAAGGGCCCCCAAAGCTAGGCTGTAGAGCATATCCACCTGAATAATAAGGCTCAGGTTTGAATAGGAACCACTGGCTTTGTGGTTATAATATTGAAGGTATAGTGAAGCCACAACACAGTTGCCCCTTGGGCAGAGATGTCTACAGCAGGAAGGAAAGGCAACTGATGTGTAGTTGGTGTCTGTTTTAATTCTGCACCTCCAGGCACCCTTGGATTGTGAGTTTCTGTCCAAGATTCTGGCGGCTCCATGAGGTCTACCAGATGATACCTCCTCTACCAAACTTCCTAGATTCTAACTTTCCACCAATCTGCTTCTCCATTATTTGTTTTGGGATAATGCTTTGTTACACTGTAAAAATTTATTATTCATATTGGTTTAATAAAATGCTGATTGGTCAGTACCCAGGCAGGAAGTTTTGGTGGCCAAGCAGACTAGGAGAATTCTGGAAAGAGGAAAAGCAAAGAGTCAGTCACCAACCATACGTAGAGGAAGCAAGATGAGACTGCCTCACTGAGAAAAGGTACCAAGTCACATGACTAAACAAAGACAAGAATTATGCGTGAATTTAAATTGTAAGAGCTAGTTAATAATAAGCCTGAGCTAATAGACCAAACAGTTTATAAGTAATAAAAGCCTCCGTGTGTTTCTTTGAGACTGAACAGCTGTGGGACCAGGTGGGACAGAAGCTTCCATCTACAATTATTATTCTTTCTCCTTTCAATGTCCTTGTCATTTTGTCTTTAGACATTCAATTTCTGTTATTTCAGCATCAGTTTAGGAAATGAAATTACTCAATCCAGCCATACTACGACTAAAGGGTAAGCTGCTTTCTGAAATATGCTTTTGAAAATAAGAGAGAGAGAGAGAGAGAGAGAGAGAGAGAGAGAGAGAGAAAAGATGTTCAGATGGTCTGGATCATCCAGAAGGCTGAGTTCTGTTTGTGGTGGTTTAGGAAAAACTCTTGTCTTGTGCTTTATAGTCAGACAGGTACAGTGTACCTGCGCTGTCCTGGGGATACTGGATGAAGATGGTTTTCACGAACTAGCCAATGCATCTTGATATTTGCCACTACTTCTTATTGAATTTTTAAAGATAAAACAAACTTTGAACTGACAGCCATGGTGGCACACTCCTTTAATCCCAGAACTTGGGAGGCAGAGGTAGTGGATCTTTGTGAGTTTCAGGCCAACAGAAGGCTACATAGTAAGACCCTGCATAAACAACAAAACAAAGTAAAAACCAACCAAGCAAACTTTCATATTGCAAGTCTTCAGATTTGACTGCTCCTCTTCTCTTGGTCAGCACACAGATACAGCTTGATGATAAAGAGTCCCCATTGATGACAAAGAGTGCCTACACCCATTTATGATCAATGGGCATATATATGTTACTGATTCATTTTAATGTTGAATTGATCAATTAAATATATCTTAAATGATTACTTCTCCCTTCATGTCACAAAGATGACACCTGGCCTCTCATGCCATTGTACTTGGTCATGTGGAACCTTGAACTTATGCCTCCCAGCTACTCGCATGTTGCATATACGCTTGAGCATGCAGACAGAGCTCAAGTTAATTTAGAAAACACTGCACATAACCTGACAATTCTTTTCATCACCCCAGACATTCAAGACAGAGCAAGCCACGAGCATGCTGGTTCAGCTGTCGGAGTAATGAAACCAAAGCTAAGAGGGGCTAGCAGTTCGGACCTGTGGGAGATAAGCAACTCAGCATGGTGCCTGAATAGGTTTGTGCATGTTTTCAGGCTCATATGTTCAAATTGGACATCAAATGGATTGTTTCCCTAATATAGCGTGAGCATACTGAAGAGTCAAAATAGAAACTCCCATTCAGAGCATAATTGTCAATGCAGCGGGTGAGGAGATTGGAGCCTGTCATGTCCTTTTCAGGTTGCATATCTACACTAATGGTATTTTCCTGGTGACTGACTTTAATCAAATTCTCCCATCTTCCTCTGACCTCAGTGAAACCATCTTCATAACTGGGTTGGAAAGAGGAGCATCTAATTAAGATCACATTCATACTTGAAATCTCCCTGCCCAGTGGGGATAGGTAACATTGTCACTCAGTGCTGGGAGTGGGTAATGATATTAAATGCTTTCCCCACAGGCAACACGGTGAAGTCAGGGCCCGAGCTTCTGGACTTCTGCCTCCTTGAAAGAAGGTGGCCAGGCAGGTTGTCAGGGAGTCAGTAGGGAAGTTGATCTCAGTGATTTTTTAGCTTTTGCCTCTCCTCTGGCAAACATGGAATTTGCCAATCTGGGGTCCACAGTGAACTTGAGATACCAAGTTTATTTACAAGCAGTCAAATAGTCTGGTTTCTGGTGTTTGAGTTTCAGGATTTTGACCAAGTATTCAGTAGAGTGATAACTATGACAGTCGCCTAAAAATTGTAGAGGCGGAGAGAACTTCAGAATACAGTTTCTTTGGCAGGAAGAGCCCCTGTGGGAGAGCTGTTTATGGAGAAGCAACCCACTTTCCTTACATCACACCCCAGTACCCAGACCATAAACCTTTCCCTGACTCTGTTCAAGTTGGACCCAAGACTCTGAGCATGGCCATTATGTCTGGAAACCAGCAGCACTTTGCCTGTTGACACACTGAGGTGCATGCTCATGACAGTGACTAAAGCAATGCTCTTGATTACTAAGTCTGTGTCAAATACTCTTTAAAACTAAACACGGAAGTTATATATTCTAAGTCGGTACTTATGTCATCGCTGTGACCAAATACCTAACAAGGCAGAAAGGGTTTGTTTAGGATTATAGTTCTAAGGGATACAGCCCATCACAGGAAGGGAGGCATAGTGACAGGAGCAGGAGGTGGCTGGTTACCAGGGTAACAGGAGCACCAAGTGGCTGGTCACACTGCACCCACAGTCAAGAAGCAGAGAGGAGTTCATACCCTGCTCAACTTGCTTTCATCTTCTCATTGCAGTTTGGGGTGGGGGTGGGGTCATCTCACTTCAATAGCTTAACCTAGGAAATCCCTTACAGACAAGCCCAGAAATCTGTGTCCTTGTCGATTCTAAGTCCCACCTAGTTGAAGTCAAGATGAGGCATCACAGTGGGTTCAACAGCAACAAGAAATAGAGAGCTAGTCTGTGGGGAGTATGGCTCATGGAGGAAATGATTCATGAAACCAGGTTCAGACATACTGACATACAAGAAAGGTTCCCTTTCCTTCCCATCAAAGTCAAGCTCATACATGTTTTCTTTATCATGAAGCCATATTTTATTTATTCCAAATGATAAACAACATTTAGGAGAAACACCTTAGCTTTTACTCATCTCAACCAATGCTAGGCTTGAAAGTGACATTAGAATTATCTTGTTAATAAAACTAGGACAAGTCTCTTCCTGAGATGCCATTGTGGGATGTGATAAACGTTTTAGAGTGATCATGTCCTTTATAATTTTAAAAATTGAGATCTCAAGAAAATTAAGCATCTGACAGTGATTTCTCTGGCGATGCTAAGCCCACTTTCCAGGGATACTAGACAGGAACATGAGCTGTATGCACAGCATCTGTTGTGAGGGATTTGGGGGCTCTTTGAATCTTGGGTCTAGGAGTGTGGTTGAGCCGTGGAACATCAACTTGGCATGCTTGAGAGCCTGGGTTTCATCCCCAGCACCATGGCCCAAACTATCTGTACTATGCAAATTTGTATTCTAAAACTATTTGAGTATTTAATCTAAAATATTACAATTTTCTTAGTATTAGTTAAAAATTTCTTTTTAAAGGGATGGAGAGATGATCTTAGTGGTTATGAACACTTGCTACTCTTACAGAGGACTCAGGTTTGGTTCCCAATACCCATGTCAGGTGGCTCATAGGTGCCAGGAACTCCCCTCTCTGAGGATCTGATGCTTTCTTCTGGCCACTGAGAGCATCGTGTTGCACAGCACCCACTCAGCCAACCACGTACATGCATAAAATTTTAAAAAATTAAAAATTTCAGATTTATATTTAGAAATTCTTAGTGCGAGGGGCTGGGGACAAACTTTGTGCATGGGGATGTCTGGAGGACTTATGACCAGGGCCAGGACCAGAAAAGGCATCTATCTGACTGTATTTGCTCTCTGTAGTCAGCAAAGGGAAGCAAGTGTACCCTACTGAGACTACTTTAGACCATGCCACTTGAAACACACTTGGTACTTGGTACAGGTGCATAGATTACAATCGTTATTCTTCTCCCATGTGGGCTTAGCTGTGATGTTTTAAGTTCAATAATACTTCATGATTATATGAATTACACTACAGATTCTCATTGTTTGTGGAATCTGTACTCAGGGTTCCCCTACATGTTAAAATCCATTTGTAAACCGAAATCAGCATTTGTGGTATTTCATGGCCACTTACGGGCAAGTGGCAAAATGACTTGAAAGGTCCTCTGTGTTCAGTAAACAAGTACCTTTTCAAGGTCTGTTTGGTGCCTTGTGTTTTCACAGCACAAGCCCAAAGTGCTAGTTCAGAGCCTTCAGCACAATGGGGCTGTGGTGAGGAAACTGATGTGCTGGTTAAGCCTTAGTCTCAGCCCTCAGGTACATCGGTGTCGGAGAGCTCAATGTTAATGCATCAAAAAATACATCAAGTGGGGTTTCTTTAAGCAGAAACACGAATAAAGCAAGTCTCTATTTTGACCAGGCATGACAAGATGCTCATGACGATGGTGTTGTGGCCAGCAACTGGCAGGAGCCTAACCTTCCTTCTCCACGAAGCAAGCAATGGTTTCAACACTCACTAATTCTCTGACTGCAGTCGTTTTCAAAGAACACACAACCCCAGGTAATAGACAAGAGAGGATGTACAGACTTTCTGCTCAATGACCTCCAGCTTCACTTACCAATATTTGCCTTTTTATAAGTTGCTGAACAACACCAAGATTATTTTCTAAAACTGAGAGGTGGGGTCATTGAATGGGTGGATTCATCTACACAGTCACACCCAGAACACCGAAAACAGATGAGGCCGCTTCTAGAAAATGCTCATTCACATAGTTCAATGATCCCAGTCCAACGCTGTGGCTTTCACCCCAGGGTGAGCTGTGCTACCTCTCCTTCTTCCCAGAGTGAGGCTAGAACCAGCTCCTAATCTACGAACTGAGTGTAAATAGGTTAAATAATTCTTGAGGAATTCCAAGGGTCTTCTGTCTATGGGTTTACTTCAGTGAATGCACAGGCAAAAGGATTTACATCTGAAGAGGACAATAGGAATCCTGGTACTTCCACTTTATATTCAGCAGTTTATTTTTTCCCTGGGTTACTGTGCCCCAGACATGAGACGATGTGTAATTTTCATTGTCTGAAGACCCCAGCACTTCCTCTCCGCTGCATACATTTCAACCAATTCCACTTTATTTCCCATTGCGCCATAGGAAATGGTGGTTTCACACACTTACTGCACACATCCTCCAAAGGCGTAAGAGAGTTACTGATGCATGCTCTGCCTACAGATTATGCTGAACATAAAAATTCTACTCCAGAAGTCCTTGTGTGTGCAGCAGAGCTTTGCATACGCTGGGCAGAAGGAAAAAAGCAGTCAACTCTGAGGCAAGTCTAACTTTGCCTCTGTAGTCCAAGGTATTGTTTATCATTAAAATTCCGGCTGCAGGCCCTAAATATGCTTACCAGGAGGAGGCTTTTCCAAACTAACATCCAGATAGGCAATTTCCTGCTTTGAAATACCCAGTTAGCACATCCGCCTGTATGTTATTCTGTGGGTGTGGCAAATGTACAAAGAACATGCCTGTATCAGTGACCATCTGGTGTTCTCCAGGAGGCTTGCCGTATGTTCTTGGTGTTTGGACTCGATGTCAGAAACCCTGAATGTGGGACCCAATCCTGATAATGTGTGATGTGCCTTTGGGCACATCACATACATTTTCTGCGGTCTAATCTTTCCTTTGTGTCGTGACTGCAGTGGTACTACTATGAGGGTCAAAAGCTTATTCAGGAAAGAGACACAGAGCAGTATGGCCGTCCTGATGGGACCTAAGGAGTGGAATCAGCCTCCCTATTTATGGTATCTGCAAGCCTATTTATTTCATGGGTTACAAGCCATCGAGAGGGGTAATTAGACCAGCATCCCCACTGTGTGGGCTGGTGTTTATGTCAACTTGTCACAAGCTAGAGTAATTTGGGAGGAGGAAATCTCAATCGAGAAAATGCCCCCATCAGATTGGCCTGTGGGCAAGCATACAGAGCATCTTCTTGATTGATGATTGATGTGGGAAAGCCCAGATCAGTGGGGACGGTGCCATCTCTGGGCAGGTGGTCCTGTGTGCTATAAGGAAGTACGATGAGCAAGCCATGGAGAACAGGGCAGTATGCAGCACCCTCCATGGCCTCTGCCGCAGCTCCTGCTCTGAGGTTCTTGCCCTGTTTGAGTTGCTTCCTTGACTTCCCTGGGTTATGAACTGCTATTTGGAAGTGTAAGATGAAAGAAACCTTTTCCTTCCCAAGTTGCTCTTGGTCATAGTCATGGTGTTTCAACACAGCATGAAATTCCAGCTAAGACAACCACAAACACTTGATAATGTTTAACGCTACTGACATGGCTACAGCATTTAGACCATAAGGAGTTTTCAGGTCTGTTGCTCTCTCATGTGGCTGCAGTTCTGGTCCCTCATTAACTGAAACCTCTTCAGCACAGAGGGTGTGACTGCAATTAATACAGCTGAGGGGCTGTTGGCTACATATTTTGGATGCTCTGGTTTTGTTCAGTATGAAGGCCCTTCTGGGCGTGGCTCCCCAGTCTGTCTGTTTTGAGTCAAGGACAAAGTGTACCTCAGCACAGTGCGAAGTGGACTGTCCCTGCTTAGCAGTGGTGCAGCCCTGGTGGCAGCAATTATTGCTGTCGTTCTCTCTCTCTGATGTCCTAGGACTTTCAGGGAGTCACACAGAACCTTCCACACCCCTGTATCTGCATCACAAAGTGTGGGCTGAAGTGTGAATGTGTGAACATCCCCATGCAGACTCTAGGGACACCATCCCCAGAGAATTTGCCAAGACTGTGCCGTCATACATGCCTGCTATGAGTCTGGAGGAAACACTCTCTGAATCTGCGTTTCTCATATTTCCATTGGGAATGGCCGGATCTATCTCATGTGTTTTCCATAGGATAAATCTGAAGATATGCACTGATGAAGTAGACAGGCTCCCTGAGAAGGAGGATCACATGACGGAGCCATCATCTCTGTTCTCACCACAGGTAGACTGTGAGTCAACTCCCACTTTCCTGTTTACCTGGGTGCAGCTGAGTAGACACCAGGGAAGAAGCTTAACCTTCGGGACGATGCTGAAGCACAGAGACTGGACCCCTGCTATAGGTGAGCCTGAGTGCTGGCAGGAAGGAGCCTCCTGGACCGCTGTCAGCAGGCCTGCGTTATTAACTTTAGCCAAGTTATTCTGTTCATCCGGCTTCGAGATCTTCTTGTATACATATAAACAGAGCCCTCATCCCCCGTGCCTGCAAAATGGATCCGTAAACTATGAAATCAAATTACAGCAGATATTAGAAAGGGCCACACGGCACAAAAACGGGAAAAATCAAGTCACAGGGCCCAGATTTTCTGGTAGTAAATCAGAGGGAGGCACCACCAGCTTGTTTTAGAAGGCCTGTGCTTAAAATAAAATGAGTGCATGCCCGGGTGTGTGGTTTCTTGTCGGCACTCTCTCATGTGTGAGGTGCAAGGGGCCACAGGGTGAGTGTCAGAATGGAAACAATAATTATTTTTCATAGCAATGTCTTCTCGAGCTTCAAAGAAAGGGGTGTCTCTCCTTGTGCATGCAAACATCAATTCGGAGCTAGGAAGGTAATTTTCACATGCAAATGCATATGAGTTAAAATGAGCAGAGGCGAGGAGCAGACTGTTTAAAAAGACACGGTTCCCCCCTCCTCCCCATAGGATTCAGTGAGGACTGGAAAGACACAGCTATTTTTGAAGGAGAACGGTGGCTTCCTAGTGAGTCCCTTTACTCCTGCCCCTTCAACAAAACTCTGCTTTCATGGCACCGTCTTGTCAATGACTGGCCTTGGCAGAAAATAGGGCGAGTCAGGGGACTTTTGGATCCGGAGTTAGATTCGGCTGCAGTCCCTGTTCTGTTGTCACTTTGCCGTGGGGCCAGGCTCAGGTCACATAGATTCTGAGAATTTGGCCTTCCTCATTAAAAAGGATGCTGTCGGGTCAACAAGTGTACACTGTGAGGTCCCTTGAGAGTGTGAACCACTGACCACAAACCCAGGGGAATGCACCATATAGTCTTAACACTTTCTAAACTAGCCCCCACTACATTAATTCCGCGTCCAGCCATCTCTTTTAAGATTATCCCTTCTAAAATCAGACAAGGACTCTGGACTCAATGCAAGATACAGAGTTGGGTCATACAGTTTGTTTTTGTGCCACATGAGAACTCCCGCCGTGGAGTCTGCTCTTCCAAGCCCTCCTTGAAATAGGGTTTTTTCCTAGAGCGCCTGCAGCACTGTGTGCCTGGTAACGCTCAGGGGTCCTTCCACCCTGCTGGCCCTACTTAGACAGCACAGGCAGTTTTGCTCCCTGTGCCCACTGCCTTCTGCCCCCATCCCCTGTTCCAGGAACTCCTTTTTATGTATGCGTTTCAGGACAGCATGGCAATGCCTGAAGCTATCTCATGCTCCTTGAGGAACAAATTTCATAAGACTCCACAGGAGGGCGCTGCCTTGGCTCTGCTGACTTTCTTTCTGGAAGCTGCGAGGGTAGACTGGTTATCCACTGGAAAGGGACAGGACGCTAAGGCTAGAAAAACAAACAAACAATTCCTCAGCTTAAGTGTGTGAGAAAGAGTCGGTGGGCACAGAAGAAAGGCACTGCTGCCGCTTTCCCTTCTCTAGACTGGGAATTAAAATCTTCCCTCTGATCCCCAGCTCAGTGATTCTCTGAGGCTACCGAGAAGGATCAGCATATCTATGCATCTTGCCTTCTGCACTTTGAAAACCTGTCTTTGAGAGGAAGCAACTTTGTGTTTTCAAAGGTTTGGCTTACCGTCTTTTTGGAATTGATGCAGAAAGGGTTTTAAATGCTCATTTGCACAAGACGTCACAGTCATTTCGGGAAGGCTGTTGAGAAACATACCCTTGCAACATCCCTCCCATCTTCTGCTTGTGGTTACCTTAGAATTACCCAAGAGTGTCCCACTCAAATACTGGGAGTGCTGGGTCAGAAATGGAATGAGATCAAGTGTTCTTGCCTTCCCTTCCAGCCCACAGTCTCTCATATTTTTGCCTTTGTCATCTGTGACCCCTAAGGCAAACCACAAATGCCACACACACACACACGTCTTAGCACTAGAGGAAGCAAGCAAGTCCAAGCAATTTTTCTTTTGGTCTGCGTAAATAAACAATTGGTTTCTTTTCTGTCTAAGTCTCCCCACACTGCCTACATGCACACACACAAAAATGAATACATAAAAAACCTCTCCCTGTGTCAGCTAAGCTTGAAAGCAGACAGGTTGTTACTTGGCTTGGTTGCTTGACTGTGGGTACCAAAGAGTCAGATGACCTCTGCCTGACCTCATAGGAGGTGCTAGGTCAACACTGAGGTTTCAGTCATCTCGCAGACATGTCTGGCGGTTAAGGAACCCTTTAGAATGCGGTTTATAAATGACAGGCACTGGAGAGCTGACTCGGTGGTTAGAAGCATGCATGCTGCAAACTCGAGGACCTGGATTTGGACCTGAGAAGGTCTGGTAGACTTCTCACTCTGTAACCCCAGCTTCAAGGCTATAACCACCTCGTTGAGGGGGGGAATGGAAACCGCCAGCAAGAAAAACAAAAAGAAAAAAACAGAGGACACTGACACCCTCCTCTGGCTTCCATTGTAACATCCTCATCCCTTCCACATGTGTGCACACATGCACTCATACACACACTAATGCACTGCACCCTCTCCACTTGTGTGCACACATGCACTCATACACACACTAATGCATTGTACCTTCTCTGCATGAGGGCACACACGCACTCATACACACAATAGCACATTACACCCTCTCCACATGTGTGCACACATACAGTCATACACACACTAATGCACTGCACCCTCTCCACATGTTTGCACACATGCACACATACACACACTAATGCACTGCACCCTCTCCACATGTTTGCACACATGCACTCATACACACACTAATGCACTGTACCTTCTCCGCATGAGAGCACACACACACTCATACACACAATGATGCATTGCACCGTCTCCACATGTGTGCACACATGCACTCATACACACACTAGTGCATTGTACCTTCTCCGCATGAGGGCACACACGCACTCATACAACTAACATTTTGCAGCCCCCACATGTATGCACACATACACTTGTACACACACTAACACACTGAATCAAATAAATAAATAAAGATGATGGAGTTCGGGCTAGACACCAAATTATTTGGCTTCTAGCTGGGCCACTTCTAACAGCTTGGCAGATGTGTGAGCAGAACCAAACATCCACCGGTCTAGCCCATGTTTCCATATGTAACAACTTCATGTAGATACAAAAAGCCCTCATGTCATTCCTTGTGGGCTTTTCCTGTCAAAGTAGTGATGATCAAGGATAAGACAGAACAGACGTGGGTCTTCTAGCCTCCTAGTGGGTACTTCATTTCCTTGGATGTTGTTCATTTAAACTAATGGTGTAAATAATTCTGAAAGATGAAGAAAATGCAAAACCAAGGTGCTCAGGATCCGAGGAATGGCACATGGCTGAATTCCTTGGATTTGTGTTTTGTAACATATACCTCTGACTAGGTGTTAAAGAAGCCAGCTACTTGGAACTGTAAAGGGACACTGACAGGAACAGCCCCCCAGAAAAGTTTCCTTTCTGTAGCTGAAATGGGGCAAAACCGTCACAGTGATTTCACACGGCAACTACCTTGCTCTGTCAACATGTCACAGCATCACCGATGGCTTCATTATTAAGCATTGCAGCAAAACTTGGGAATTAATTTTTATCCTCATAAGGCTGAACTGGGATAACCCAAGAGCACCATCTGGTATACCGAGTAGAGAAAACACCAGCTATAGAGGTAGAATGTTTATGCCTGCTGGTTATGGGTCCCTAGCTCACTACAGGGCCAGTGGAGACCATGGAAGCAGGTGAATGCCCATCTTCACCAAGTAGTGGTGAGGAGTCTTTTCTTCCTTGGGCATTACAAAGATCATGTGGAGAACTGGCATTTCTATGCCCACCTGGAAGTTACTAGCACCAGCTCTGTCCTTTCCAGAGTGATTTCAAAGAAGGTTAGCAAAAGCATGTGATTAAAACAAAACATTGAGTCTTAGAACATAAGACAAAATGCATTCAATAGAAAAGCATGTCATCATACAATGGACTAGAAGTACTGCAACTTAAATGACAAATGCAATAAATGCCAGCATCAAGGTGACAGAGATATAACGGTTATCCCATGAAAGTTTTTAAACAGACACGCTTTTACTGAGCAAGAATAGATGCACTTATAACACAGGTAGACAAAACCTTTGACAAATAATGCATACGCAGAAGAAACAGCTGAAAGCTGCATCTCTGGAAACTGGAGGAGCTGAAATAAGAACGTCAGGGGATGGAATGTGTGGAAGGATGGAGAGGAAAGAAAGACAAGGGAAATGCAAGAAATGAGTGAAATTTTCCTATTAGAATAACAGAGACAAATAAATAGAGCTAAGACCTATGGAAATCCGAAGGGGGGGGGAACCCAACCAACGAAACAAAACGTCTTCATTATAGAAGTCCAGGAAGGGGAAGACAAAGACAGAAAAGATGAAAAAGTGTTCTAAGAGAAACGGCTGAGTACTCTCAATTTGGCAAGAGACATGAGTCTATGGATCCAAAAGATGAGGAAAAACTGACAAAATTTATGGCGCAAACACTCAAAACATACCAAGACATGATATATATTTAACTTTCTGAAAACAAAAAGGAAAGAAAAATCTTTGAAATTGTCAGAGAAAAGTTGTGCATTTTACAGGGAAAGACAATTAAAATGGCCTCGAATTTTCTCAGAAATGGCAGTGGCAGGAAGAGGTGGGAAGGAATCAACTCACCGATGTGTGATTCTGTACTTTGCCAGAATATCTTTCAAAAATGGGAGCGCAACACATTTTCAGAATAATAAAACAAAACAAATTTGTTCTTAGCCTGCCTACTCTCAAGCGGCGGTTAAAGTAAATTCTCCAAGCAGAATAGAAATTATAGGAAAAGAAGTCTCGAAATCGGGAAAGAAGAGAAAAATGCCATGGGCAAGTATGGGTACATACTGTAAGCTTTCTTTCTATTGAAGCTTACAAGTCATGTTGGATTCTTAAAACAAAATATCACACTGTCTGACATTGTTCGAGAAGTGTGAAGAAAAATGTGTTAAAAGTAAATTATAAATGATCATCTTAGTAGGGGTTCCTGTGACTATGATAAGATGCCATGAACAAAAGCAACTTGGGAAAAAACATGTATGCTCAAGTCACACTTCCTCTCTAAGGGGAGTCACGGTGCAGAAACTCAAGCAAAGAACTCAGAGGCAGGAGCTGATGCAGAGGCTGTGGAGGGGTGCTGCTTACTGGTTTGCTCCACATGGCTTACACAGCCTGATTTCCTATACAGCTTAGGACCACACTGCCCACAGTGGGTTGGCTCTCTCACATCAATTTTTAGTAAAGAAAATGTTCTACAGACTTGCTTTCAGGGCTTCTGATGGGGCAGTTTCTTATTTGAGGTTCCCTCTTCCCAGAATGCACTAGTCTGTATCAAGATGGCGTATAAACAAGGCTGCACAATAGTGATATACAAATAGGCTTAGGGGAAGTGGGATTTTAATGCTTGATTGTAACTGATAGAAACAACTGTTTTAAGCTATTCATTATATACATACATATTTAATCTATCTATCTATGTATCTATGTATCTATCTATCTTAAACTCTATTCATAACACAGCACCTAGAGAAACCACTAAAAAGCTACTCAAATATGTATGCTAAAAACAGCATGGGTAAATAAAATTTGAATTTTAAAAATGTTTGAGTAACCCATATGTGCTAGACAGTTTTGTTTCAACTTGACACAAGCTTAAAATCATCAAAGAGGAGGGAATCTCAATTAAGAAAAGGTTTCCATATGATGGGGCTTTAGAGTGGGGTCAAGGACACCACAAGAAAACCCACAGAATCAACTAACTAGAGCTCATAGACGCTCACAGAGACTTACCAGCAATCAGGAAGCCTGCATGTGTCTGACCTAGGCCTTTTGCATCTATGTTATTTGTGTAGCTTGGTGTTCTTTTGGGACTACTAACAGTAGGAGCAGGAGCTGACTCTGACTCTTTTGCCTGTTTTGGGGACCCTGTCCTCGTATTGGGCTGCTTTGTGTAGCTTTAATGTAAGAGGTGTGCCTAGTCTTAATATAACTTAATGTGATAGGTTTTGTTGAAAGCCCTGGGAGGCCTGCCCTTTTGAAGGGAAAGGAGGAGGAGTGGATCTGGGGAAGGAGGGAGATGGAGAGAGGGGCTCAAAGGAGAGGAGGGAGGGGAACTTCTGTGGGGATAGAATATATGAAAGAAGAAAAAAGATAAATGGGGCTTTAGGCAAGCATATAGGCCATTCTCTTAATTAGTGATTGATGCAGGGGAGAGACCAGTCCATTGTGGGTGGTGCCATTCATGGGCTGCTGGTCCTGGGTTCTATAAGAAAGCAGCCTGAGCAAGCTATGGGGAGCAAGGAAGTAAGCAGCACTTGCCATGACCACCAGCTGCTGCCTCCAACTTCCTGCTCTGCTTGAATTCCTTTTCTTACTACTTTTGATGATAAATTGTTACTTGGAACTGTGAACAAAATAAACCCTTTCTTCCCCAAATTGCTTCTGGTTATGGTGTTTCATCACAGCTATAGTAACTCAAATGAGGATGCTGTACCAATTCATTGGGGGAAAGGAAGGAAATAGAAAATAAACAGAAAGAAATAAAAATAGAAAGAAATAGAAAATAAACAGAATACAAGTATACAGAGTAAGTAACATTGTAACCGTACACAATGTTTCTCTGTATTCTTGCATTCTGTTTATTTTCTATTAAATGTAAATTATGTAAACATTTAAACTAAAAGACAGAAGTTGATGGAATGAATTTTGAAATAAAATACCCAGAAGTATGGTGTTTATAAGGAAGTCACTACAAATATAATTTATAAATATATTAAAACCAAAAAGCTGAAAAAATAAATAAGATAAATACCTTTAGGAAGAAGAAATGGTAGAATTGATATCAGATAAAGAAGACCTGAGTAGAGAGGGGTATGGGGTGGTTTGAATAAGAATGGGGTAGTTTGAATAAGATTGGCCCCCATAGGTTCCTATATTTGAATGCTTAGTCACCAGGGAGTAGCAATACGTGAAAGGATGAGAAGGACTGGGAGGTGTGGACTTGTAGGAGGAAGTGTGTCACTGAGGGTGAGCTTGGAGATTTCAAAAAGCTCACACCAGGCCCAGAGTTTCTGTCTCTCTCTTGGCCTGCAGGTCAGGATGCGGTTCTCCATGTCATGTCAATAGCTGATGACACACATCTTTTACAAAAGCCCAGAGAACGTGTTCCAAAGTTGAAGTTTTAATTCGCATTTCCCCAATGGCTCAGGATGGTGAACAAACAACAACAAAAACATTTCTTAGCTAAGTTGGGTCTGATATGAACCCTTCCTTCATGAAGTCTAGATTTCAGCTGCCAGTGGAGGAAAGCAGTCAGTAGTTCTCTGCCGGTGAGCCACAACAATGTTCAGCATGGCACAATTATCACTAATGGTGTGATAGTGGCACTCATATCTTGCCGGTAATCCACAGTTTCTAATTGGATTTAAGACCTGTTCAATAAGAGTCATGTTTGCTGTTGTAAACCTCGTCAAATTTTCTATAGCTAGTGAGGTCATAGATCCTAGAGAACTTATTGCTATCACTAAACAAGCCCAGTCCCTGACTGCATTCGAAAGGGTTATCCTTAAATCCACACGTATGTGGAGCTCTCAGGCCTCATTAAAGATGCTTCTCTTCGCAACAGAGACCAGCAGAGAAAGCCACATTGGTCAAAACGCAGAGAACAATCACTCAAGACCTGAACAATGACAGCACCAATCGACATGCCGATGTGGATGGAGAAAACCTCACAAGGTCCCACCCCTAGACAAACTGTCTATTAATGACTGCGGAGACAGGAAAAATGAGTCTTTCAGAGGGATTAGGCCCTTAATTAGCTATCTAATACCAAGTGGTCACCCCTAAAACATATACATATAAACAGTAAATTGTCTCAAGCAGGTTATATTTATATATACACACACACAAACACACACACACACACACACAAACACAACAACAACAACAACAATGTCTTAGTTAGGGTTTCTATTGCTGCAGAGAAGCACCATGACCAAAAAAAAAAAAAAAGTTGAGGATAAAGGGTTTATTTGACTAACACTTCCATATCACTGTTTATCACTGAAGGAAGTTGGGACAGAAACCAAACAGGGCAGAAACCTGAAGGCAGGAGCTGATGTAGAGGCCCAGGAGGGGTGCTGCTTGTTGGTTTGCTCCCCATGGCTAGCTCAGCCTGCTTTCTTATAGTACCTAGAATCACCAGCCCACGTATTGCAACACTCACAATGGACTGGGCCTTCCCCCACCAATCACTAACTAGGAATATGCACTACAGTTTGACCTGCTGCCTGATCTTAGGGAGGCATTTTCCCAGTAGAGGTTCCCTCCTCTCTGATGACTTTAACTTGCGGCAAGTTGTCATCAATGTAGCCAACAAAACAATAATTAAAGAAAAAGAGGCCGTGAGTTGGGCAAGGAGTGGTGGGACATGGAGGGGTTAGAGGGAATAGAGGAGCAGAAAATGATAGAATTATATTTGAATTGAAAAGAAGATAAGTGAATAAACAAATTCAATCTTGCCTGAAATCTCTTAGACATGCTGTGCCAAGCGCATGCATGCCTGAAGCAGCTGCATGCTCCTCCACAGTGGGCCTTCTCTCTTCCACCTGCTATGGGTCTCTCAAATGTCCACAGCACCCACAGAATCCCCCTTCATTCCAACTTCCCAAAAGTTCTGCCAGAATGTCATTTTGTACATTTAATTTATATTCATTTATTTAAAAAGTTTGCATCAAATTTTTATTTATTTTGTGTGCATGCATGTGTACATGCCCATGGGAGAGAGGAGGAGAACTTTCCCTCTTTCCATCATCCAGCAATGCTTTGTTCAGGATTGTCTGGACTTTCCGGAGTCTTTTGTGCCTCTATACACATTTCAAAGTTCTTCTTTCTTCAATTTCTGTGAAAAACTGCACTGGGATTTTGATAGGGTTTGCACTGAATCTGTAGATTGCCTTCAGGAAGGCCATTTTCACAGTATTACTCTTACTAATCCATGTGCATGGGAGTCTCTCCTTCTTCTGATCCTTCCTGATTTCTTTCTTTAGTGTTTGAAAGATTTCATTGCATAAGTCTTTCACATTTTACTTCTTTGGTTAGGCTTAGTCCAAGGTGTGTGTGTGTGTGTGTGTGTGTGTATTGTGATTGGAATAATTTCTCTGATTTCTTTTTAATCTGTTTGATTTTGCAATACAGAAAGACACTCTTTGGGGTTGCATGCTGCATCTTACGGCTGTGCTGAAATGTTCCAGCCAGGACTTCAAGCACTATATTGAACAGGCATAGCTCCTAGCTCCAAATCCAAAGGTTGGTATATATCCCAGAGTAACTGCAGAAACTAGGAAAGCAAAAAGGGACCATGGTGAGGGTGGGAGAGAAGGGTGAAGAGGGACGGTAGTAGGGTACAGGTACTATGAAGTGGGGAATGGGAAAAATGGGTGAGGACTTTATATGAGGGAGGAAGGAAACACTGAGGGAGGAGATGGAAGAGGAAAAAAGACCACCAAGGATGACTGAAAAAGCCGTAGGGAAACAGAATCGTAAATGAGTAAGGAAATGTTACAGCAGATGCCAAAGTAATTCAGACTGTTACATGGGAATACTTTTCGCACTGAATTTCATTAAACTATAAAAATCAGAAGGAACCCATGTTTGTGGAGCTCACAGGCCCCAGGAGTGAACCTACTATCATTTTGTTAACGGACATCATCAAACTGTCATCATCTAAACCCATATGCCTGTGTCCGTAGATTATTGTGGCTCCAAGACCTCACCAGAGAAGTTTCTCTACACAGTAAATAGCGGTCAACACGAAAACTCACAGCCGGTCCAACAGTAGGTGATGGTCCAGCTACATCTCACCTGGTCATGAAGACAAGAGAGAAACAGTGTTTTCCAGACCTGGCAACATGCCTGCTCTCAGGAAGGTACAGTATCTGTGGTCGTCTGCACAATGACCGAGCCAGTCAGTCTAGCATGGGGGTGGAGGGGGTAGGGTGTCATGAGCCCTCTCCCTCAACTGAGGAACTATGGACAGTTGATAGCTTCAAGAAGCAAGAGAATCAGTTTTCTTTAAGAGTATGGTCTCTGGTAGGTAGATCATGTTCCAGTAGCTCGCCCAATATCCATGAGCACGGGGCAGCACGAATTGGACTTGATAATCTATTTTAAAAAACAACACAAATTTGGAAGGGAATAGAGAGATGGTGGTAGGCCTGGAAGGAGTTAATGGGAGGAACTGGAGATGAATATGATAAAAATACACAGTAAGAAATTCTCAAAAAATAATGAAAACACATAACAAAAATATGAAGAAAGATGATGAAGGGCTGGAGAAATGGCTCAGCAGTTGAGAATGCTTGCTGCTTTTGCTGTGGACCTGTGTTTGACTACCATGCCTCCATACGTGGTCGTGAACCATTCTAGTTTCAGAGGCTCTTACAATCTCTTCTGGCCTCTGAGGGCACCTGAACTTACATGCTTACTCCCTCCCAACATACGCACCAGTAAAATGAAATCTTTTTTTTAAAAATTATGATGTGATTCACCAATATCAGAAATGAAATATAGAATATCACCACAGGACGTGTAGGTATCAGAAGATGCCTTCAACGTTCTTAAATCAGCTTATAGAAACAGTGAATGGATTAGTGGGTTAAGAAGAGGTAGAGCTCTGACAGGAAGTGGGTGTAATCGTAAAGGGGGACCTGAGATACCCCTGCTAGTGGAATTGCTCTGCATGTTTACTGTGTCACTGTCCCTTTACTGGTTGCTATGCTCTGCTAAAATATCAGCCTAGCAGAATGGAGGGATGGTAGAGAACATCTCTCTATTTCTCACAGAAACACATGTGTTTTAAGATTAAAAGCATAGCTAAATGTTTTAAAAGACTGTGCAATGTGGTCATAAGGTTTATAAAGTCATTGGGTTCTAAAGTCATGTGTGGCTTTGTGTACAGGTCCCTAGTGGCTCCACCATTAATCCCAGGCCCTGGGTAGCCTGATTCAACATCACTTCTTTTCTGGCCTGGCTTTCTCTTCACTGAAACTGTCCAGTGTTCTTTCCATCTCTTGTCTGTCTGGAGCATATTTTTTTCTGGAGAAGGAGCCTCTGCTCCTCCTTAGTGTCATCATTTGCCCAATTGATCTCAGATCACTTCCTGGGGCATGTTTCACTTTCCTGCTTTCCTTTCTAGAGTACCAATCTTCTAAAGACAGGAAGCGGGTATGTCTCATCCCTACTCTCTTTCTAGACCTAACTCAAGTGTTTAATAACATTAGTGATATAAATCAGTACAACTAACTTTCCTCATTCTTTCATTGGATCTTTTCTTTGCTGGCCTTAAGGATGTCAATGCTTCCAGCCCCCTACTATTCCCACCCACACTTAAACTCACATGCTGCACCACATTTCACCTTTTTTGGCCCATGTATATGTACATCATGCATATGGTGTACATGTGTGTTCACATGTGTAGGAGGTGTCTATGTGCATGTTTATATATGTGTGAGGGAGAGGGCAACTTTCCCTGGGGTTTCCCTGTCTCTGCCTCCTTAGTTCCTGGGTTACAGACAGGCCACAATGTTTGTGTGGGTTCTGGGGATCCAACTGGTAGCCTTGCTTGTACAAGAAACACTTTATTCATTGATATGACTCCCAGTTCATTGTATTGAACCTTTAAGATTGAAAGCCAAGAGCAGCCTACACAGTCTGACCTTCAAAGCGAAAAACGTCTCATCATTTTAGAAGTTGAGACTTCCAGGTCTTGTCAAATATACAAAGTTTTTCAGGAAGTGTTAAAAAATATGAACACGTGAGAATGTTTATCTCCTGGCATCAAGCTGAACAGTCTGCTTCATCTATATTGTGTGCTCTCTGCTGTTGGAGAGGTGTGTTTATTTCCATTTCACAACGTAGGGAACTTGAGTTCATATAGACAAGCTCTTTTCCCAAGGCCACACAGCAGGGACTAAGGATCTAAGTTAAGATCTGGTTTAATTCCCAAGCTCTTTCCAGCAAGGGCAGGAGTATCCCTTAAGCATTTTTCTAACAATAATTTTCGCTTTAGGAGAAAGACTAGACAGTGTTTTGTCTGACCTTTCCAATTATCTGACGAGCCCAGTGTTAATCAGCTGAGTCAGAATTGATGACCTCAGGATGGCTTAAGCCCCAAACCATCTTCTGATGAAATGATAAAACAAGACTGCTAGGCTAATTAACAAGTCCAAAAAATTATGTGAGCCCCAATGATGCCATTGCTTCTGGCCCATCCCACACCTTTCCAAAATAAGAAGCAACTAATTTGCAAAATCCTGGCTTCTGTGCAGCTGCTGTGAGAGCCACTGACATATATGATTAGCATAAAATTAATTCCTGCTGGGGAAGCATTATTACCACCCCTAATGCGGTTCAGAAAGTGATTAGTACTGTGTGGAGTGGCGGGTACCACTTTTTTGAAACTTCCGATGAAATCTGTGGGGAATGTAATTTTCGACATAAACCTGGGATACACATTTTGTTTATTCCACTGCCTCAGTCCATTTCAGCTGAAAAATGCCATAGACTTAGTGACTTACAAGCTGATTTTCAATTTGGGATCCTACGAACTCCAGAGTCAATGAACAGGCTGATTTGTGTGTGGTGAGAGCTCACTTTTATTATCCTCAGGTGGTGGGAAGGGCTGCAGCCTCCTGGGACTTCTGGTAAGGACACTAGTCCTATCCTCCCATCCTCACGACCTTGCTGCCTCTCAAATGCCCACCTCCTGAATTTTGAGAGGACATGTTGAGTCCAAATCAGCCCTTTTGTGCAGTGGTTTTTCTCAGTGATTTGAGATGTAGAAAATTGTGTAGGAGTGCAAATGAGTCTTTTGTAATATTTCCATGGATAATTTGATGTAGAAGACAATTATGGTGATTTAAATCCTTTAAGTTAAATGCACTTTAACTGATCTGAATCTCTAATTTCAAATGGAAAAGAAATACAAGTGAATCTACTCTAGTCCTGTACGGGAGCCATGTGTTCTGATGACAGAAAACAACACAGAGGTGAGTCTTACCTACAGTATCCAGCTGCAGCTTTACTTTCAGGCCTTTTCTGACAGCTTTCTCCTTTAACTAAATATCACACAATATGTTGAAGTCACTTACGATAATAATATGAAGAAGTTTTGCACTAAGCTTTTTCCAGAAACATCATTTTATTGCTTTTTTTCTTTACAATATATTGTATTGTCTAGATAGGCATAATTTACTTGGAAATTGCCTAAATGTCAGATTTTATATTTGTTTCCAGTTTTCACGACTACAGACAATGACGTGATGCTTATCTCCCTACACGCTGCTTTATCTGCATTTTAATTTATTTCCACCAATTTGCTACAAATGCAATTACTTGGTCAAAGCAGTTTCTGGATACAATTTTGGGTATAAACACTGTTAGATAGACTTTTTTTTTTAGCAATAACCATAATATATTCAAGGACAAGAAGATTCTCTGGGACCTCTTTGATAATGGCACTAATCCTGTCCTGGAGGATTTTGTCTTTATTTGTAAATACATCCCAAAGGCCTCACCTAGAGTCCTATCCAGTAAAATAACCCCCCTTTCAAATGAAGGAAAATACGAACACTTTCAGACAAACTGAAATCGAAACAGTTATTGTCTTTAAGCATACATTAAATAAAATATTAAAGGATTTTCTAAGACAGAAGGAGAGCTTATCTCCGATAAAAATATGGAAATACAAGAAATAAAGAGAATCAGAAAATGTAAATACGTGGACAAATTTAAATGTCAAATCTACATAGTAATAATAACTTAAAACACACAGAAAATGAATAGATAAAACCACACAAAATATGACAGCAAAGTAAGAGAATTAAACTTTACAAGTCCCTTCATGTATGAAAAATGAGTCAAAGTAACCATTTTTATTGGACTTTAACAGACTGTTATAATCACTGGGTAGTCATTAAAGGAAATGCAAAGAAGTGATAACTAAGGAGGCAAGATAGATGGAACTAGAAGATAATTCAGAATCTTTTAAAAAAATGCAAGTGTGATGGTGGCACCCCCCCCCCACATATTAGCAGCTGTGTTAACCGTCAATGGACTCACTAGGTCGATTAAAGATGTAACATCTCTATTGACAAAGGCGAGGGTGCAACCAGAGACTTGAGACGTGAAGGCAGACAGGTGATGGAAGCAGAAGGGAACGAGGGGGATTTAAGGTCATAGGGGAGAAGAGGAAGGAAAAGAATCAACAAAAACAGATTCTTCTTGAAAATGCCATAGTAAAATTCAATTCTGTATGTGCCAATTAGAACATAAAACAGAATAGATAGCCGTGCTTGATATTATGGTTGATTTATGTCAACTGGCAATAAATTAGAATCTTCTAAGGATGGAGTTTCAGCTGCAGAATTGTCCCGATTGTTTTGATTGATGTGGCGATGCCCACCCACACTGAATGTGGGTGGCACCTTCTGGTAGCAGCTCAGATTTTTTTTTTTAAAAAAAGGCGTGGTGGAAAGAAGTTCATCTCGCATTTTGCTTGCTTGGCCTCCCTTCTTGCTGCTACTGATTCCGTCTCTGACAACAGAACTAGCATTTCCAAGCTTTCATTGTGGACTAGGGACCAGAGGTTCTTCAGGTGGGTTTCTGGCACCAGATTGGGAGTGCCGAGGCAGCCTGCCTGCATTAGTGAGGGGCAGATACTGTGGGACTACTCCCTACATGGCTGGTGAGGGAGCAGTCTCAAGGAAGGAACAACTACCAATTTCTCAGCTTCTCGGTATGATTTGACTAGTGTCACTATCTTAAAGCTTATTTAATAAATTCTGATATGTATGTGTGAACATATATATATATCACATATATTGGTGTATATATACATATACAGTCATTCTCTTAGTTATTTGCCTCTAGAGAAGTAGTTCTCAATCTGTGAGTCATGACCCCCACAGATAGGGGTTACATATCAAATATCCTGCTTATTAGGTATTTACATTATGATCCATAAAAGTATCAAACTTACAGTATGAAGTGGCAACAGAATGATTTTATGATTGGGAGTCACCATAACACGAGAGACTGTTATAAAAGGTCAAAGCGTTAGGAAGGGTGAGAGTCACTGCTCTAGAGTAAACTAAAACACTAACACACACACATACAAATAAAAAATGAAACCTCTCAAACTTAATAAAGACTGAAGTATAAGAACACAAAAGAGCACTTTACCAGAGGCCAGGCTGGATCTAAGGTCCCCAGGTAAGACACTGTACACTGCCTGCTAGCACTCCTTAGAACCTACCCAACAACCCCAGACTGCACTCCCTCGCTTGTGCTGTAGAATCTAGAGAACCCTCCCTTGGGCTTCTGGATCTAGAGATCACAGCCCCTGCAACTATACTGGAAGACAGGGTGGTCCTAGGGACCCCTGTAAGATACCACCCCACCACCCACTTAGTCCCTTTAAGCCTGCCCAACAATCCCAGACTGTATCCCCTCCCCTGGGCTCCATATCCCTGTCTACAACTTCTGAAGAAGACTTCTGTTTTACCAGAGGGCAGTCTAGAATCTAGGGGTTCCAAGTAAGACACTGTCCACCACTAGTACTCCTTAAAACCCACCCAACAACCCCAGACAACATTCCTTCCCCAGGGCTCCATATCCTGGTTCACAAATTTGGAATATTTTCAAATATTTCAGTCTGGATCTAGGGACCCCAGACCCCCCCAAACCCCAGGACACCTTACTAAACCTGAAGACTTTCTAGTCACCAGAACTCTTGGTCATTTAAGCCAGAAGACCAGAAAGGAAAAAGAAACCAAGGGACAAAAACACCATCAAACAAAGATAAACAGGAATTAACACCTAGACCTACAATTACCCCAAATCCAGATGCCTAACCACCAGTGTAAGAACACATTAAAAAAGAAAAAGGCAATATGGCATCACCAGAGTCCAGCTATCCTGCAATAAGACATGAACAATCCAAAACAATTAAAGTATAAGAAAACGACCTTAAAAATGATCTTATGAAGATGATAGAGGTTCTTAAAGAGGATATGAAAGAAATTGAGGAAAAGACAAACAAAAAACTGGAAGAAATCAGTAAATCTCTAGTAGAATGCCAAGAAAGAAAAAACCAAATAGATGAAGAAAATATTTAAGACCTGAAAATGGAAATAGAAGCAATAAAGAAACATAAATGGAAGGAATCCTGAAAATGAAAAATGTGTAAGTGAACAGGAACTACAGATGCAAACATCACCAACAGAATACAAGAGGTGGAAGAGAGAATCTCAGGCATTGAAGACATGATAGAGAAAATAGATTCAGTAGTCAAAGAAAATATTAAGCCTTAAAAATACCTAACACAAATTATCCAGGAAATCTAGGATACTATAAAAAGACCAAACATAAGAATAATAGGAAAAGAGAGGAAGAAACCCAGCTCAAAAACTTAGAAAATATGTTTATCAAAATCATAGAAGAAAAATTCCCAACCTAAATAAGGACATGCCTACCAAGGTACAAGAACCTTACAAAACACCAAATAGATTGGATCAGAAAAGAAAATCAACCTGCCACATAATAATCAAAACACTAAAAGGGCCAAGTAACAGATAAAGGCAGACCTATTAGAATCACACCTGACTTCTCAATGGAGACCCTAAAGTCCAGAAAGGCCTGCAGTCTTGCAGACTCTAAGAGACCACAGATGCCAGTCCAGACTACTATACCCAGCAAAACTGCCAATCATCATGAAAGAGAAAACAAAAAAAAATCATGAAATGTTCAAGTTTAAACAATATCTATCCACAAATCCAGTCTTACAGATAGATATGCAGATAATGGAAGATTATTGAGATGTATAATTAAGTACTATAAGTGAATGCACCTAGCTCATTGTGTGGTCCCCAAATGCTCTGCTTTCTGACCAGCAATCAGCCAAAATAAAATGTCCCAAACTGGATGACCTAAGCGATGGGTACTCGTTTCTAACATTTCTGGAGGGTGGATAGTCGATATCAAGGCCCTTTTTAATATGGGTTCTTGTGTGAGTGCTCCACTTGGGTAAACCTGTTCTCTGTGTACTCCCTTGGAGAGAAAATAAGCATGCCCTCCGATGTCTGTCCCTTCAGCTAAGGATGCTGAACCTTGTCACATTAAGGCTCCACCCTGTGACCTTACATAATATTTTTTTTTCTATTGAGATAAGGTCTCACTATGAAGCCTAGACTGGCCTCAGACTCACAGAAACCCACCTGCCTCTGCCTCCTGACTGTTGGGATTAAAACCATGTGTCACCACACTATACCAAATCTTGTATAATCTTAATTATTTCTCAGGGTGATTTGAATGAGAAAAATCTCTCAAAAGCTTGGGCATTTGAATGATCAGTTCCTCAGTTGGTGGCTCTGTTTGGGAGGCTTAGCTTGAGCCTTACTTGAGGAAGTGCTTCTTTTGGAGCCTTCAACTGTGTTGGCTTTAAGATTCAAGCCTCCCCTACATTGTTTGCTTCCTTTACTTTGTGATCTCAGCTTCCTGTTCCAGCAGCCATGTCTGGGGCCTGCTACCTGCTATCACACTCTCCCCATCATTACAGACTGGAACCCTCGGGAAACATAAGACTAAGAAAACCCTTTCTTCCGTAAGTTGTTTGGCTCATGATGTTTTATCTCAACTACAGGGAAGCAACTGATACAGCTCAATATTGATGATTAATACTACTAATTAGTCACAATTCAGGAAGATGTGGGTGGGTGCAAAGGAACACCACTTAGTTCATAGAGACACCTCTCCTTCATGTCAGCCTCTGACCCAGATCTTGAGAACAGGCCAGTCATTTGTAAGCCCACATAGGGAGTTGTCCCCTTATAAACCTGGGTAAGAAAATGAAGTTCCTTCTCGTTGGTTGGCTGAAGTCATAGTTGCAGCTGAAATAATCCATGATGTGTGTGCAAGGCAAAAGAGGCAGCGTAGAGCATGACTGACTCAACAAGACGATGCAGAATTCAGAGAGGACAATGGTGGGACTTCAAGGTGGAGAACACCTTCTTTTTTTAAATTGATTTTTATTGAGCTCTACATTTTTCTCTGCTTCCCTTCCTGCCTCTCGCCTCCCCCCTTCAACCCTTCCTCAAGGTCCCCATGCTCCCAATTTACTCAGGAGATCTTGTCTTTTTCTACTTCCCATGTAGATTAGATCTATGTAAGTCTCTTAGTGTCCTCATTGTTGTGTCTAAGTTCTCTGGGATTGTGGTTTGTAGGCTGGTTTTCTTTGCTTTATGTTTAAAAACCACCTATGAGTGAGGACATGTGATAACAGTCTTTCTGTGTCTGGGTTGCCTCACTCAAAATAATGTTTTATAGCTCTATCTATTTTCCTGCAAAATTCAAGATGTCATTATTTTTTTCTGCTGTGTAGTACTCCATTGTGTAAATGCACCACATTTTCCTTATCCATTCTTCAGTCAGGGACATTTAAGTTGTTTCCAGGTTCTGGCTATGACAAACAAAGCTGCTATGAATATTGTTGAGCACATGTCCTTGTGGCACGATTGAGCATCCTTTGGATATATACCCAAAAGTGGTATTACTGGGTCTTGAGGAAGGTTGTTTTCTAATTTTCTGAGAAATAGCCACACTGACATCCAAAGGAGTTGTACCAGCTTGCATTCCCACCAGCAATGCAGAAGGGGGAACACCTTCTGCATTTGACTGCCATGACTGGAAACTGTGGCCGTGTGAAGAGAGAGAAGGTAGACAAGAGTCGTGTCGAGTATCTAAGATACTCCAGTATCCAAGGCTTGTAGCATGTGTCCCAGGAGAGAGAATGAATAAAGTACGGGGTGGGCTCCTAATACGAACTAAGTGTTTAACAAAAGGCACCCTTGCACAATAAGGCAGGCCATTCAGAAGAGTCAGCACGGAGCCCGTCCCAACAATGAGCCTGAGCTGACCCATGGGTGATTCCCTCTGCTGAGCTGCTGCTTAGTATTTCATGAGCTGCCTGGGGAGGAATATGATGGTGTAGCCACAGGGTGTAGAACACAGAGAGCTTACTATAGAGCAGTAAGAGATGAGGCTGGCTAGAGCCAAAGGGACCACTGCAGAGAAAAGCACTGTCATGGAGTTAGAGAGGGCAATGGCAAAGAGGCCCTTGTGCCCACTAACATGTTGAAGCTTATTATTTTAAATCTCTGGAACAAATAGATTTCATAAGAGGCTATTTTCTTTCTTTCTTTCTTTCTTTCTTTTTTCCAGGGTTTCTCTGTAGCTTTGGAGCTTGTCCTGGAACTAGCTCTTGTAGACTAGGCTGATCTCGAACTCACAAAGATCTGCTTGTCTCTGCCTCCCGAGTGCTGGGATTAAAGGCATGCGCCATCACCACCTGGGAAGAGGCTATTTTCTATCTAGGCGATTAACAGTTTTATTTAGATTAACTCTTAAGGGAGGAAATGATTGTATGCCTTTCTTTTTTTGGGTCAAAATTGCTGGGTCTCAGTTCAAAGCTAGAGAGACAAATTGGACCCACTTTTTTAAATCCCCAAATTATGTGACCGAATAGACTTATTTTAAAGTTAAGGAAAGAGAATACATGAAAATTAGTGTCTTAAAGATGTGCTTTACAGAGGCCCTTGTCTTTCTTTATTGGGCTTCAACAAACCCTTCTAACCCACCTTCTCCCTATGTGTGTTTGTGTGTGGTAGTTTAAATATTCAGGAGACTGTGAGGCTCCTTCCTTCTTTCAAAGAAATACCTGGTGTTTCAAATGCTTAGGTGAGTTATTGTGATGCTGCCTCCTGCCTAAAAGTTAATGTGTAACCGAAGACACAGGAGGTGGGGCCTGAAGGTGGAGATGGCAGAGAAGACCATCTGCGGTGACCTTTAAGCAGCTGATCTCAAACCTACTATGTAGGTTTTTCTCTTTTTATTTTCCTTTAGCTGGGTTTGTGACACTAAGCCCATTTTTATGCCATCCCGAGTAATGAAAATTAAACAAGGGGCTCCAGAACCCCTTGGCAAAAGCAGAGAACGACACTGCGATTGGTCAGCATGAGGAAGTTTACCTGGACAGGTGCACCTCTGTCTGCCCCAGCCATCTTGGTGATGGGCTGTACTTGTAATTGGACTGGTTAGGGAGACTCTGCTGATTCCTGGAAGCATGCCTTTGTTATTGAGTAAGTATGTGTCTGTGGTGGAGTATCCCGAGGTCACAATCCAGTGTGTAGCTGTACACAGTAGGCTTCCTAGGAGGATCCCAAGGGAAGTATCTCTCAGTAACCTTGGGTTCTGACCCCTTTAGGCACAAGATCATTATAGACTTAACACCCAGCAGGACTAATGCAGCTCACGGGCATCTTCTTCCCGATACCCCTCACCCCCATCATGAGGTCGATCTGCTCCCATAGCACTTCATTGCCTAAAGTGTTCCTTGTCTTGCATTTCTTAGTCCCATTTGGTGCTCAGCACCCAGGAAACATTCATTAGACATTCAGGGGACACAGGTAACAAAAAGTATCCCTTTCTTCTCTGAGCTCATTGTATCATGGCCCCCATGTGGGTAAATAATTCATCTATTCGTTTTAATGAATGTTAAAATGAATTTGCTTAATGAATATTTATTTAGGAGCTAGATAATATTTACACCTACACAGTGCCTTGCAGATATAAGACACTTAATAAATATCTCTTAAATTACTGAGAAAATCCCAATACAGCATAAAACAGTCTTCCTTCTGTGAGCGCATATGTAAATACCCTCCCCTTACACACACACACACACACACACACACACACACACACACACACACACACTTCCATTTCAGAAATATTTCTTTCAATTAGAAGAATGCCTGCAGAAAAAATAATAATCTCATTGTAAAGTAGCAAATTCTAATTTAGAAATTAAATATATTCAGGATCTACCACGCATTGACATTCTACTCAAGACAGGACATGTCTATAAAGGCCATGGCTGGATGACTGGTCTAACTGAAGCAACGGAAAATTTGTTCTGGAGGCCAGAGTCCAGTGGGTCTGGACAAGTTCTTGTGCTGAGGGGATAGCTCAGGATCCCTAAGTCTCTTTGAATACTAGACAAAGAGGGTGGCGTTCTAAGATCAAAACCATGGGACAAGCTGAAGAGGAAGCCCTTGTACACTCAGATTCTTGACAAATACACAGACTGGCTTTTGGCAACTAATAGCTTTTTTTAAATTTAATTTGCATTAAACATTGAACTCATGTGCTGTCTACTTAGGACATAGACGGCCATAAAGTTATATGACAGCAGGCCAAGGTAAGAGCCTGGTGAGGGAGTGGCTGCAGGGAGTCTAGGAAGCAAAGCTGAGCATCAAACAAAAGTTAGGTTTCAGAGTTTCATGGCAGAAGAGAAGGTGAGCCCTGTGTCAGCACTAAGACAGGTAGGAGGCCAGGCACAGCGAAGGGACAACTCTGAACACACAGAAGTGTTGGGGAAGACCAGAGAGGGAAAGAGGCCCAGGCTGATGAAGGAGGGTCAGGGTTTGGTTGTGGAGATGCTCTCCAAAAGGTGGAGACTGGAGTTTTATTGAGGCCATGAGGTCGTTGAGGGAAGAGGGTCAGAGTGAAATGGCATTTGGAGGAGTTGACAGAATAAAGAACTAAGACTGAGCAGGAAGTCAGGTGTGGCAGTGCTTTGTCACCCAGCTCCAACGCCTGTGCTTTGACCAACTCCATGTCTGTAGCTGGAAAATCAAATGACAGAAACGATCACGTAGACCACTTCCCAGTCTGTCCAAGTTCATCAACATTAGCTGTCACTATCATGGAGCCAAAGTAATGGGATATTATTTTAAAATATGTGGACAAAGCAGAAAGTGGGTATTAGTTATGTGTGTGGGATGGCTTCAATAATTTGAAAAAAATAAAAAGAAGTCTTTTCAAAACTTTGCTTCTCTCAGTGGAGCTCTCAGGTGTTCACGCTGACCTTGGTAGTCAGGAACAGGGCTGTCTTACCAACTGTAGACCCCTGAAGCCTACAGTCTCATTCACTCTGGAGCGCTGATGTGCTTCTCTGCCCCTAAGTCTGCCTGGTCTCTAGGGCAATGCTCACCATATGGTACAGCTGCTGAGGATTCTGAGGCTTCTCGGGCGTTAGACCAAAGGTTGTCACAACCAGTAATTTACAATTGTATATATTCCCATTCAAATTTCAATGAATTACTAAAATTAAGAAGGGGGTAAAGCCTCTTATAAGCTGATGCCCATGGGGTATTAATTTTATGATTCACTCAGCTGTTGAAGTCAGTCTCCCACATGGTTTGGTTCTGGTACCAAAAGTCTGTGTCAAGACAGCAGTCACCTGTCCCATCAAGTTCTGGCTAAAGATGCCACCGCTAGGAAACTGAACAGCTTCTGAGAATCTTTAAACCCATGTTATGGACAGTTTTCAAAGCTTAGGGATGGGGAAAAAATCAGTTTTTAATTGAATCGCTGCAATGTACTAGTAAGGCTAGTTAAGCATATAATTAATTGTTGTAACTATAGCAACAGGATTAACTAGCACTATTAGGGTGGGCACCAGGGGTTCAATGAGCAGCTCTTAGGAAGACAAGTGTTAGAGACTGCAGAAAGTAATTCACTCCCCTCCAGTGGTTCTCCAGAGAGCTGCACGCTCTTTTGCAACCCAAAATAAATCCACTTAATAATATTTTCTTAGATTCATGCAGTTTTTCTTATCCCAGTGGACCCTGGGGTGCTTTGTAAGCCATGAACATAAATATAGATCTGGAATAATGGATCAGGCCAGATTTTTCTAGTACTTAAACAACTCTCTGGTGGTTTGTTCTGCACCTTTGGAAGCTCCATTACCTTCAGGATACACAGAATCTGTAATTTATTAAGTGGAGTCCCCACAGGCCCAAGGCCTGAAAACTCTGGCACTGAAAGAGGCAGTTCCTGAGATGGGACTTTTACTTATTTATGCTCAGCTTCATTCCAAAAAGGATTATAGCAGCCTTACAGAGTACACAGAGCACATCAGCATAAAATAAATACGAGCAGGAAATCCAAGCCTGGGCACTATACTGAGAGAAAGAGATGTCTAAATATACAGAAACAGTTGCTCCTTACACTATAAGAGGATGGAAATAAAGGGAGTGGCTTGAGCTAATTAAAAAATTTCTCCAAAGTTCATGGTCATCTAATGGATAAAACCAGAGACTGTGTATGTGTCTCTATGGTAGCTGACCCCATGGAAAATAAAGACCAAAGATATAAGAATAAAAATTCATTTTTTTTTACAAAAGTGTGTAGGAAAATATCTTTATGATCTCGGGGATGACATAAGGTTTTCTTTATGAAAAGGTACAACAGGAACCGAAAGAAATGAGAAATTGAAAAAAAGACAGAGGTGTGAATATGATCGAAGCACATTGTGTGTGTATGCACATGTGTACACATACATATATGCATGTGCACACGCATGTGTAAATCTAAGAACAAAATATCTTACTTGGAACACTTAGTAGATGAAGTTTTCAGCTGGACTTGGGGCTCCTGCCTGACATTATAGCACTCTGAAGCAGGAAGACTAAATGTCAAGCCAGTCTGGGCTACGTCATGAGAACCTGTTTGAAAAAAAAAATACAAAGACAGGGATGTATCTCCATGGTAGAGAGCATGCCTAGAATATTCAGTGCTGTGGGACAGTGGTCTTGTATCCTGTAAAGATTGGTTACTTTCATTTTAATGAAACACTGATTGGCCAGTAGCCAGGCAGGAAGTATAGGCAGGGCAATAAGAAGAGGAGAATTCTGTGAGGAAGAAAGACATAGTCTGCAGTTATAACCCAGACACAGAAGAAGCAAGATGAGAATGCCTCACTAATAAAAGGTACCAAGACATGAGGCTAACACAGACAAGAATTATGTGTTAAGATGTAAGATATAAGAGTTAAGAAGCCTGAGCTACCAGGCCAAACAGTTTATAATTAACGTAGACCTCTGTGTGTTTCTTTGGGACTGAACTGCTCTGGTACTGGATGTGACAGAGACTCCTGTCAACAGTTCAAGACCCTGAGATCAATCTCTAACATCCAGGAAACAATGGTTGAGCTCCGAGCTCTTGGAGCCAGGCATGGAGACACATGACTGGTCTAATAAGGATCTGAATGGCCAATAACTAGGTAGGGGAGAGAAAAAAGAGGGGAAGAAATCTAGTCTTGAGAGAACAGCAAGAAAAGGAGGAGATAGGACAGCAGGGCCCAGCCACCCAGCCATAGAATCAGCCATGGAGTAAGAAGGAAAGAAAGATATATAGAATAAAGAAAGGTAAAAAGCCAAGAGGCAAAACGTATTTAAAGAGAAATGGGATAATTTAAGTTAGAAAAGCTGGCTAGAAACAAGCCAAACTAAGGCCGGGCATTCATGAGTAAGACTAAATCTGTATTATAGGCGTCAAGCCAAAGAGTTAAAAACAAAAAGAATGCACAATGTTGAGTTTCTAGATTTTCTAGAATGGTTATGATTGTGTAGGTTTACAATGAAAAAAGACAAATGCAGCAGAAAGAAATACAATATGTATGACTTGTAGAGAAAAGAAAAATCAAGAATCTTAAGGTTGCAGCCAGATCTGGGGGTGTAAGCCCAGTTACTGAGAGAGGGTATGGTATGTGTTGTGTCAAGGGAGAGATGTGATCACAGAAAGGCCCTGCCCTGATAAGCCTCCAACTCCTGAAAGAGAGCCTAGGGTGTTTTCTATTCCTTAAAAGCAACTGAATAAAAGTGCCATTGATAAATAGGAATTGAGGAGGCTAAGTTTCCATCCTGAGGAAGCAGTCTAACTTGGCTGTGTCATCCATGGGGTGCTGGCTCTAGAGACACGAAAAAGTGAAGGAGTCATGAATGCTTCCTCTGTAGGTCCAGGGAGTCTCTGGCACCAGGCAGCGGTTGGGAGGGGAGCCTCTGTGTGAAGCCCCTAAGAGAGACTGTAGGAAGCTATTGAAAGGTGTGAAAATGAAGCCCATGTTACAGTGGAAGCCACGAGACATTGGAAATAGCATAGAATGTATACTAGGGAGATCTGCATGCAAGGAGTGGAACCAGAAAGAAGTGTGGTGCAGGCACCAAAGCATAGGAGCAGAACTTCATGAGCCCTTTGGAAGTAAAGCTACGAGACATGGAGCTATAGGGTTCAGTGTTCACCTGCTGGGCTTTGGTCCAGTATTTCCTGACAATTCCTCCCTTTGAATGAGAAATGTCCTATCATAGGTTCAGCTAGGGTATTTGAATAAATAGTTGACACATGGGCTCCCACAGTTGGTCCCCAGTTGGTGACAGTATTTGGGGGAGGCTTAGGTTTATATGGCCTTGCTGGAAGAAGTCTTGGGGGGCAGGCTTAGGGAGCTCATAACCTATAACAGTTTACAATTTCTTCTCTGTGCTGGCAGCTGAGAATATGATCTCTGTGTCCCTGGTACCTGTCATTTGTTGCCGTGCCTCCCTGCTATGATGGACTCTTATCCTCTGGAACAGCAAGTCAAAACAAACTCTTTTACCCTCAGTTGCTTTGGTCATGGTATCTTATGCCTGCAATAGAAAAGTGGCTAATGCAAAACAGTAGAATTATAATTAACACATAGGTAAAGCAAAACACTTCAGAGAAGTAGAGAACAATTTGGTTCTGGGAGGGTGGGCTTCAGTGCTCCTTCCCACAGTGTGCCAGTGGCTCATGAGAGTACTGTGGCAGTGCCCTTCTCTATGACTACTTCAATGGCGTCGTTATCTTTATTTGACTTGAATCTGTGCTTGCTATCCGGTGCAGAGAGTATGATTCATATCTAGACAGGCACACAAGTGCTCAGTAGTGGGCTATTCCCCACACTCTTCCCTAGTCATCACTGTCCCACAGGTGGTAATCCCATTGGAAATACCAGAGGTTGTGCATTGAAACTGTGAGGCTTGTTCTGTTGGTTGGAGTGTGAAGGAGGAGAGAGGGCAAGCTGCAGAGCTCTTAATCCGTTACCCACTCTCATCTCTATAGTCCAAGATGTGGAAAAGAGAAAAGCGATCTCCTCCCATATACAGAGAGAGAAGGAGAAAAATGTCTGGATAGTTCCTTGGGAACAGAGATGGAGATGTATCTCCCAGCAAATAGCTCAGGAATGACAATCAGATTCTGTAACTCACTTTCCAATAGGGATCCTAAAGATCTCTGGGTAACGTTGCTCAGTTCTTAGAGCTTTCTTATATGTGTCAAATATCCCTCCCTAACCCTCATCAATGTAACTATACTAGTTACTCACCAGTAAGCTCAGTGTTGGTGCAGTTGAATATCATACATGGGACAGGCTAATATTTTTCTTTTATATTTCCTGGACTCAAAAAAAGAATGACTCAGTCAGAGAGGATTTCAATTTATATACTGTTAAATTGTTCTTTAAGGAGTTTTCCAGCCACAGAGAACAATGGAGACTTGGTTCATAAATGTTGGTATTAGTTGTATCATTCCCTGTAGATACTAGCCCAGGTTCCATGAAACTGGCTGGGCAGATGTTGGGCTGATGTTGCAAACAGTTTCTCATCCTGCTTTTGCTCAGTACCTTGTAGTCAGAGGAAGGCGTCTTTATTTAAATGACTAATGCATTAAACTTTAATCCTCGCTGTCTCTCTGGTGTATATTCTGAGAGCAAGAAACTGCTGTTATACAGTCTTGATTTTTGTTTCTGAAAAGGGTAAGAGCCTCTTTTTATTTAACAAAAAAGTGGAATGATGTATCATGTTTCTGTGTATCAAAATTTACTTCCTAATACACAAAAATGTAATTGGGGAACTCAGGCCAAAATTTTTTTTCTGTTAAATTATAATAGTTCACTTGATGAAAATTATTCAACTCTATCTATTTCTCTCTGTCTTTTTTTCTTTCTTTTCTTCTTTCTTATTTTTGTGTGTAGGCAGCATGTGAAATGACACATTCATAGAGGCCATAGGACAACTTTTGGGAGTCAATTCTTCCCTGCCACCTTCTGGGATGCTGGGATTGAACTCAGATTCTTGGGCCTGTATCCATTGAGAAACTTTGCCAGATCTCTTTTGTCTTTCTTAGCAAGAGATCACCACTTTGTTTTAAAGTAAGAATTTATTTTCTTTAAGATGTCTCAAAAGACACCCTAAGACACAAGTCTGGTGACAGAGACCCTGTTATCCCAGTCACTCAGGAGACTGTGCCATGAAAATCATAAATTCAAGGCCTGCCTGGATTACAGAGTGACAGAAAAGCAATTCTGGGAGACTTAGTGATGCTCTGTTTCACAATAAAATGTAGGAAAGCATTCTGAGGGTATAGATGAGATACAACATACTTGCCTGGCATATGGAAGGGCCTGAGTTCAAGCCCCAACAACCATCCCCCCAAAAAAGAAAACTATGTGGAACAGCTATATATGGAGATAACTATCCAGGGAATGAGTATAAAATGAGAAGCAGGAATATAGCAGTAGTTTCTGGCCATTCATTCTACATGGTTGCTGCTTCATACCGGCCCCACTAAGGGCCAACTGCTAACATTGTGGGCTTTCCCAGCTCCTTGAGAACGCCAATGAAACTTTGGTGTGACTGATGCTCTTCCCTCATTACCCTGTGATTCCTTTAAGGAGCGTGATGGGGGGGGGCTCTCCCTGCAATGCACTCACAGAAAGGACATTTGTTCTCATGCTTCCTGACTCAGCAGAGTCAAGGCATCAGTGCGTGCTCTGAGATTCCCCAATTTATTACCCATCTTGTATCAGTGTCTGATAACGAGCATATCTGACCTGCAGGCCATAGGTGCAACATGCAAATGATGCTTCGCTCTGTCCATGAGGTCATAGGTCAGCTCACAAACCTTGGCCCTGTGCCATTTCTTTTATTTCTTCTTTCCTTCTTTTTTCTTTTATTTCTCTCTCTCTCTCTCTCTCTCTCTCTCTCTCTCTCTCTCTCTCTCTCTCTCTCTCTCTCTCTCTCTCTTAACAGTTTGCAGTGTTAAGGCTTCCTTCAGAAGTTCAGGGACCATACGGACAAGCTTGACAGCCAGCCCTTAGGAGGAGGAAAAGGAAGTATGGGCCTCTGCTCTTATCTGAACTTGAAGTAGCAGGGAAAGTCGTCACATGACTTCTATTGTGGGGAGGTCAAGTTTGGCATTGCATGTGTGGGGAGAGAAGGAAAGGACCAGCCATTTCTCCTTTGCTGGGATCTATGTGATACTTCTAATGCAGAATACGCTCATACCCGCCCCGCCCCCAGGTATGAAATAGACATTGATCTGTAATCTTTTGTTCTCATACTTTCACTCTATGGATACTTATTAGAGATTTCTAGATTAGGCATTTTCTCAATAGGCAAACACAGGGTCAAGGTCACTGTATGACTCAGAAATGTTACTTCTTGTTTTCAAACCCCCCACTGAACCCAGGGTGCTCAGCAGCAATTGATAATCTCATGTTCAAAGCTGCATTTTCACAATATCACAGGGTAGAAGGGTAGAAACAAATCAAATTGATGGATGAAACACACGGACATGTGCACAAATGCATCCATGAGTGTGCAAGCACACACACACACACGCACACACACACACATACACCAACATGGAGACCGTTACATTAGCAATGCTCCTTTTGACAAAAGTCCTTTATCTTCCAAGGAATCCAAAGTCGTTTAGGCACAGGTTGGACAAACTGTAGCTAATCAGCTGACTAAAATCTCTCTTTACAGATCCCATCACAGGGCTACTTATCTGAACTTAGATAAAAATCTTATCAGAAAACAGACCTTATATGTCCATTATCTTCTTAAAGTTAATTTTTCCCACACTTCACTAAGGGGCACACACTTCTGTTGTCTTTTTCCTGTGACACGGCTGTCATTTAGTGCTGTTGAACTGTTTTATAGGAGGAAATCAGACTGACCTCCAGGCATATTGCCCATTGATGCATTACCAAGAAGGCCATGGCCCTCATGGATTTTGAAGACTATATTAAAATGAAGCTGTGAACACTATTCAGGGACCACTCTCTGGGGGGTTTCATTTCAGTTTCCATGAGACAACCAAGAGAAGATGGAGCTAAATCAGAGCCCAACATTATCATTTAAATATGCATTTTGGCAGGCATTGGACATTCCTGTAAACACGGCACCTAGGAGCCTGAGACAAGAATCCAGCTTGGACTATAAAACATAACCTTGTCTCCAAAATATCTCGAGCAAACAAGCAATAAATATTTTCTAAAACTAAGAATCTTTCCTTAATAGGAAACAACAACAACAACACCCTCCCCCAAAAAAACAGCAAAAAGCTGGAGCTGATTGAAAAGAAAACCAGCAATATGGAGAGAGTGAGAAGGGCCAATGGAACTTGAGAAGAGATGTGGTGTGTCCTTGGGTATGGTCTAAGTTACTGAGGAATGAGAGGTAAATGATATCTGGGCTAAGAATATAGTATCACAAATTCTGGTGTCTTCTCCAGCTTGCAGAGATAAATGAACAAATGTTTGCACCTCCTGTAAGTTCTTGGGTATTGAGCAGAGACCTTGACTCTGAGAACAGAGACTGAGCATCCGAGATCTTTATCCATCTTGATGGTGTTATGTCCAGACTCATGAAGCACTGTGTGCTGAACAGTGGGGCCTGATGGCAGGAACATCCCATTGCGACCCTCTACTCAAGAGGAGGACAGTGCCCCATCACCCACACCCCAATTTCAAGGGAAAGGATGCTGTGAAAGGGAGTGTGGGAAATAGGAAAATCCAGCAACTGGGCCCTCCAGAGACCATCAGTATATCAGGGAGAGTCCCCAGAGCAGGCAGCTCCTAACACTAAGGGTGGGTGAGGGTGGAGTAGATGCATGGGGCTGACTTTGCAGATGTGTTCTCTCATGATGCTGAGGCAGGGATAGAAAGTGGATAGCATCCTTGTTAGCCAAGCAGTCTCTCGGAAGCTGAGAGTAGGATCTCTTCAGAGATGCTGAAGTCTGAATTTGGAATTTGGAATTCAGAACAGAGGTGCTTGTGGTGAGGACACTGGTTCAGCCTGTATTAGTGAGTGGAGATTGAGGCAGACGCCTGGTGTTCTCATCAGTCCCGGCCTGGAGAGTGTACAGTAACGGACACCACTTTTGTAATATTCTTGACGTCTGGAAAGGGAGGCATAGTTGAGTACTGATACATATATACATAAAGGAATAGGTAAATTCTGTAGAACACACCCCAGAAAGTCACAGGTGACCATCTGAGAGTTAACGTACAGTGAGGACCGTCTTTCAAACCAGAGTACAATTCAGACTACCCCGTGAATGGTGTTGGGAGGAATCTGTTACCCATCCAGAGAGGTGAAAAGATCCATCACTCCCTCATGTCTGTAAACAAAATTCTAGACAAACCACATGCTTAACAATTCAAACACCATAAAAAGACCAGGAGACCAAATGCATGTCTAACCTTGGGAGCAGGAACAGAATTACACAAGAGACTAAATACACAAGTCACACAGCAAAAGTTGCTAAATATCCCCGGGACAGGGGTGCATACCAGCCTCTCTCTAAGGCCCCAGGAAGCCTTTAACATGGTTTGAGTTGAGCAAAAGCCTGACATTTCTCCCTGTGCCATAGACTGTGATGTCCAATCGCTTCCGTCACAGCTTCACTCTCCATCCAGTTTAAAAAATTCTCAATGTCTGTCTGGGTTCTGTTTGAGGGTTATGCCACCTTCCCCAGATGCAGGTGTTTGAACAATCGGTACCCATCCGGGGGTGCTATTGCAGAAGGCTGCAGGACCTTTTGGGGCATGGAAGTGTAGCCTGCAGAGCTAGGGCCACAGGCAGTTCTGGCTGGCCATGGCTCTGGCTCATGCTGTCTGTGTCCTGGACCACGCAAGGAGCCCCAGCTGCATTGCTACTGCTATTCACTTTTCCTTGCCTTTTCTGCCTTGACTTGACCCTGTCTGACTGTGACCCAGCTGTTCCTATGACTGTGAACTATTTTGCTAGTGATGAGGAATGCACCTGGTGTTGACATGGCTGGATTCACTTCACATTGATCTGTACAGTAAGTTCTAGGGAGGAAAAACTGGTTGAGAGGGCTTTTTTACTTTTTGCTTTTGACTTTTCATTTGCTTGTTTGTTTTGCGGCAGGATCTCATGTAGCCCAGGCAGGTCATGAACTCCTTTCTATGTTGCCAAGGATGACCTTGAACTTCTGCTTCTCCTGCCTCTACCTCGGTAGTGCTAGAAATATAGGTGTATACTGCCATGCTCCTTCATGCTGGTCAACGGCACTGCCAACTGAGCTACTTTCCTTAGACCTTAAGACTTTTTTAAATTTGTATTTTCTGAATGTTTGTAGCGAAAGTTTATTTACACACTCCCTGTGTAATTATAAACAAATGAAATTAAATATGTGTTGGTTGGGTTTCTTCAATTCAATTTCCATCTGCCGATGAAATAAATCTGAAACCTGTCATTTGAGTTAGTGGTCCAACTTAATGCGTTGCTCTTTGGAAGAAAACCAAACTGTGAGGCCCATTGCAGAGTTCTGTGCCTTTGATGGCTCTTAGGCTCACGCCATGGGTCTTCTGATATTTGCTTTCCTATATACATGTGCAATGTGCCTTTGCTGTGGTGCTTTAGCTTCCTGGCCCTTGGCCAACATAAAGGGCTGAGTGGCCAGGCCAGCAACTTCCCCTCTTGCAAACAGCAGATAATAAATACAGGGTCACCTGGTCTGTTTCTAGCTGGACTCAAAGTCCAGCAGGAAGGATGTTTACGTGAGTGGTGAGCTGAAGTGGACCTCTGTTTGCCTTCCTCAAATATGCTGAATAGCCACTTTTTTTTGTTTTGTTTTGCAGACAGCATCCTGGGGACATGTTGGCAAAGGGCATAAGCAGACTGAAAAAAATGCAATTAGCACTAAATCTGTAAGCTCAGTGGCTGGAAGCATCTGAGGTGAGGCCAGGCTTCAAAGGCACAACCTGGTCTTTTTCAGGTGCCTCCCACTTCCTGACCAAACTCCACTGAACTAGAGGAGAACGCGATAAATCTATCTTCTGACAAAGCATCTTATGCCTTGACATGAAGGACTCACTCATGGCTTATACCAGACGAGACTGGTGCCAAGCTCTATATCCCTGGCCTGGCTCCTTTCTGAATGATGGCCTTGATTTCCTTTGACTGAACACCCGCATGTGTCATAGAAAGAAGGAGGTGGGTCTTAAATTCACTTGGAGCAGCTGCTCTTTTACTGACTCTTTTTTCTCTCTTTGAGTAGCGGCAGGCATACAGGATGTGTGATGTTTCTCCTGTCTTAGGCAGGGCTCAGATACAGCAGACATGGCCGGCCAGTGCATAATGCTGAGAGGAAGCGGAAGTGAGGCAGGAGTGTGTGCTGAGTGTTAAGGACAGAGGCCTCTCCTGTAGAAGAAACACCAAAGGAGGCCAACGAAATCAAGGAACATGTGCTTGATGGCAGTGGCAAGGAGATTCCATGAGAAGATATGTAACAGTACTGAGGTCGAAAGGTGTTTAATGTAATCCAGGATGTGAGAAGGCAAGATCAGAGAAGCACACCCCTTAGAGGTCTCCAGGTCAGTTCAAAGACTTTAACTCCTATCTTGTTGAGTCACATAGAAATCTCTAGAGGGAGTCCTTTCAGGGTGAAGATGTGCTATGACCCATCTTATAGATTCATGCTCTGTTTGTCAGTAAAGGACAAAGCATTGTGATCAACTTGGAAGCTAGGACAAGGAGGGAGGGAACAGGTCAGGGGCCACACACCCTTTGGTTTTTCCCAGTTGTGAAATGAAGTGTGACGTCAACTGTGCAGCACAATAGATAAATATACATAAAAGAAGCCAAGGATGTGCTGATTGACAAATCAGCATCTACAAAATTATAAAAAAGCATCGAATAGCAAAGAAAACTATCAATAGAGTGAAGAAGCCACCTATGGAATGGAAGAAAACAGCTACACATCAGATGGGAAATTAATGTCTAGGGTATACAAACTGTTACAAGAATTAAACACCACCAAACCCAAATTATCAAACCAAGAACCAACCAAGAAGGGATAATGCATTTCATAGAAACTTCTGAAGTGAAGAAATACAAATGCTCCATGGATACTTGGAAAAGTGTTCACCACTCTTAGCCATCAGAGACATGAAAAACAAGACCTCTCGGGCTTCTTTCAAGGCAATACATTGAAGGAAATGCTGAGGAGGATGTGTGGAAAGAGAAACATTTTTCTGCCACGGCTGGGCACCTAAGTGTAAGTACTCACTCTAGAAATCAACTAGTATACAGCCCAGCCATATACTTGGATATACACCCAAAGGATTTGAGTTAATATAGCATCAAAGGGCTTGAACAACCCTGTTAATAGCTGCACTATTTACTCCTGCTAGGATATGGAACCAGCTTAGATGTCAATCAAGAGGTGAGTGGAAAATAACAAAAATGTGGGGTAGTGTATATACCTGGGGTGAAATACAAGGGCATTAAAGAAACCTCAGTACCCACATGGTGGAAGGAAAAAAATCTGAATTCCCCAAATTCTCTACTGACCCCTATAGATGTGCCTTGATAATGCACACAACCATGCTAAGTAAATAAATATAGCTTTAAAAATTAAAAAAAAAATCCTAAGGTAGGGAGTTATATAAGATACCTAATGTTGACTTCTAGCTCATGTGTACTCATGCGCATCTACATCCCTCCCCAAACACATGCCCCTTTGCCTCTCCAGTTATGAAATGGGGTGTGACATTAACCATGCTGTGTTTTGCACAGCAGGTTTTATGTAGCTTGAGAACAAAAATCATGGTATTTGCAGGAATAAGAATGGAAGTGGAGATCACTACGTTAAGTAATGCAAGTGAGATTTAGATAGATAAGCTCCCAACCTTTTCTCTCACGTGTAGAACTTAGATTTTAAAATCACGTGTGTATGTAATATACATATGTGTAGGTAATGAAGCTAGAAAGGCACCATTAGAGAAGAGTTCATGGGAGGAAGAGATCCAAAGGGAGGTGGGATATAGAAAGTATAATGGGGTCCTTGCTGTAAGACAGCAGGTGAACTACCTGGAAGGGTAGAGAACCAGATAGAGGTTTGGGGAGGCAATGAATGTGAACCAGAACTCCAGGCTATCATGTACAAGGCCCTGATTTTCATCCCCAGGATCATCAACATCATCACTGTCTTCATCATCATTGTCACCATCACCTTCCTCATTGTCATCATCATCATATAAGGAGATATAAGACAAAGAAACGGTTTCTAGTTGAAGCATCACCATCAAGTAAGACCCACATTCTAGACAGGCAGATCAAAAAACAACTGCAGAATTATGTAAACATACATAGAATTATGTACACACATGTGTACGCACACGCATACAGACACACACATGTCCATGCACAAACACGTACACACACACGGTGGAGGAGATTGATATTGAAAATGCTTAGCTATGATCTCTTTGGATACCAAACATTCATTGGTGACCGGCAGGACTAATATTGGCCCCTAGAAATCTTGCAATGGTTGAGGCCCTAGATGAAAAGCTAAAGAGTAGGAGATACGAAGAGTTAGTAGTTGAGGTGCCAAGCTTGAGTATCTAGATGAAGAGCAGGTGGAATGGAGAGTCTGGAAGGCAGACCATCTGACATTGAGGGAGACTTGCACATTGCAGGTAGAGAAAGATTCTTATACAACAACTGGATCATTGAGTTGGGCTAACTAGTTGATAGCAGCTCATTGGGAGAAGAGAGGAAGAACTGATACTCTGGGCTTTAGAGAATATTCTAAAAGAATAAGCTCATCAAGAAAACTTGAAAGATACACCATCATATTCTTCCCACCAAGTCTAATGAAAAGTTTAAAAATCATGAAAATGTTACTAACAAACAGAGGAGCCTTTCCTAGGCTAGAAGCACAAAGTCCCTAGCTTGATGGTCCAGGAAAGAATTAAAGGCTTCAGAGAACAACTGTCTCTGAAAGGTTGACTCCCAGTAGACCCTCTCCAGCTGTCTCTCACTAGCCACACAACTGAGTACTAGCTACACACTGTGGTAGTTCTAACTGTGAGCCACATCCTTAAAGAAGGGTGTCTTTGTGTGTGAAATAGTTGGGGCGTGAATGTTGAAGAGAGAGTTGAATGGAGAGCTGTTGTAAATAGAGGAGAGGTGCGTGTTGTGTTCCCCAGCCGCCTGGTTCCCAAGCCCCCAGCTGCTGGCCGCCTGCACCCGAAAGAACCACAGGAGAACGGTATTCATTCAAACTCTGACTGGCCCATTATCTCTAGCCTTTTCTTGGCTAGCTCTTACATCTAAACTAACCCATTATAAAAGTCTGTATGTCACCATGAGGTGGGTGACTTACCGGACGGTTCTACAGTACTTCCCTTTGCAGCAGGGGCCTCATGGCAACTGGCCCACTTCCTTTCTTCTCCTCCCAGAACTTCCGTTCTGTCTACTCTGCCCACCTAAGGGCTGACCTATCTATAAGCCAGGCAGCTCTTTATTCAACCAATAAGAGTAATACAAAATACAGGAGAACACTCCCACATCAGAGAGCAAGTTGTTGAATAGTGGCAGACAGACAGACATCATGGCAGGGACACATGGAACCCTGGGGAGGAACTAAGCCCTGCATTTACGCTAGCCAGATGAAACTGGCCTTGTTCTGACACATGACAATAAGCTTTTGGAGTGAGGACACAAAGCTTTTAGAAAGAAAAAAAGAAATGAAAAAGAAAGGGGCAGCAGCCGCTGAGAATCTCCCAAACCCCTGATACTTTTCCAGGATCAGTGGAACACAGGGTATCTACTCATCTGAAACCATGGCTCAGTGGGAAAACAACAACCCAGCCTTTATCAGAGCAAACAGAATGAATGGTTGGCGCTGAATAAACATGGACCAGATGGAAGGGCAATGCGATGATGCAGTCAACCCAGGACAGACACGATTGTATCATTGACAAGGAGAACAAAGAAACATGGTGTGAGACATAAGAAGATGGGGCCACCCTTGGGAAGATGTGGGATGGGACATGATTCTTAGTCCTTGCTTTCTACTTCAAATGCGTGTGTTAAGAATGAGAATCCAGCTCAACTCAAGACGAAATGCTGAAAGACACGTAGCTTATAACTGTGCATGGGGGCACACCTGCAAGTCATCATTCAGGAGGTTGATGCAGGATTAATAGTTCAAGGCTATTAGTGTTACAAGTGAGGCCCTGTTTCATAAAAATAAGAGAAGGATGAGGATAATGAGGAGGAGGAGGGGGAAGGAGGAGAAGGGAAGAAGAGGGGGGAAGAGGAGGGAGAGAATTGGAGAGGAAAAGGAGCAAGAGAAGAAGGGGATGGTTAAATTAAGAAAACCTTCTAATTTCAGTTTATGATCCATAGCAAAGTCCTTATTGGACTCAACCACAAATCTTAAGGATGAGAAGATAAAAATATTCATTTGCGTAGTATACTTGAACTAGCACATCCAATAAAAAAATTTTCTAGATATGTGAAAGTTACCTAAAATTCAACAGAAACAATCTAGGTTTATAATCAATAAAAGATCATCCAAAGAAATTAAGCTTAGGGTGACATAGCATATAGACAGATGAGTCCAAAGGCTTTGTCTATATTCTCTCTTCACTGGAAAAGACTCAAATGTCCCTCAAGTGGGGAAGAAAGACACTAGTGAGGCCATAAGATGTAATCAGTTTCTGTATTAAAAAAGAAACAAGATGTAAGTCACTTGAGCTACTTAGTATAATAAACCATTTTTCACAAACTCAAACAAAAAGTAAATGTCAGTTAACTTTGATTTTCCTACAGTGATATGTGCCATAAAATTATTGGGTCCTCAGGCAAAGGAGTTACCTGCTGTTTTGGTTAGGGTTACTATTGCTATGACGAAGCACCATGACCAAAGCAACTTGGGGAGGAAAGGGTTTCTCTGGCTTAAACTTTCAAACCTAAATTCATCATCAAAGGAAGTCAGGGCAGGAACTCAAACAGGGAAGGAACCTGAAGGCAGAAATTGATGCAGAAGCCATGTGGGGAACTGCTTACTGGACCTCCCCCATGTCTTGCTCAGCCTGCTTTCTTATAGAACCTAGAAACACCAGTCCAGGGATGAGACCAACCATGGTGGGCTGGTCCTTCTCACATCAATCACTAATTAAGAAAATGCCTTGGAGCCTAATCTTATGGTGATATTTTCTTCTTTGAGGTTCTTTCCTATCAGATGACTTTAGCTTGTATCAAGTTTACATAAATCAAGCACAAATGACCCCATATCAAGTTGACACACAAACACATTATCATTAAACCACAACCTTTCCTTTCTCGTTTATCCCTAATAGCTCACATTAAAAACATAAATAACTTTAAAAGCCCCGCAGTCTTTTCATATTCAAACACATTAAAGGTTTGGTCCCTTTAAAATATCTAGTCTTATTAAATATCCAAAATCTCTTTTAAAAGTTTTAAATCTCTCAACTGTGGACTCATGTAAAAAATTTAAAAACAAATGGAATACTTTCTTACTTTAAGCAGGAAGAACCAGGGCACAGTCAAATGGTTTCCCAGGTATGTGAAAATTATTTAAAAGGAAAACCAAACTCAAAGCCAAAATCTGTAATGTGAGGGTCCTGCTTGTTGGGGTTTCTGTCCCGCCCAATACCCCACAGCCGGCAAGCCCCAAAGAAAATCACACAGAGAGTCTACATTAGGTTATTAACTGATTGGCCCATTATCTCAGGCTTCTTACTAGCTATTATAACTTATATTAACCCATCTATGTTAGCCACATGGCTTGGTACCTTTTCTCAGCTGGGCAGCTTACATTGTTGCCTCCTTGGTGGTCTGTGCAGGAATGCCAGGGAAGCTTCGTGCTTTCCAGAGGTTCTCATCGCCCTGCCTCTACTTCCTGTCTGGTTGACCCGCCTATACTTCCTACCTGGCCAATCAGTATTTATTAAAACATGATTGACAGAAACAGACAAGTCTCCGACACCAAAAATCTAATCAAAACCAATCTCCAGGAGTATAAATAACTCAAAGTCAAATATCTGTGAGTCACTCATGATCTTCTGGACTACTCCAAGGGGCTCTAGCCTCTGTAACACACACAACTTGTCTTCTAGGTTCTGGTTGGGTTCTGCTCTAAAGTTACTGCTATTTTTGGTGGCCATCCCATGATACCAGCAGTTCCAATATCCTGAGTTGCTTCTGCTCCAACTGGGCTGCAACTTTCATTAGTATCTTTGCATAGGCTCTCTTTATAGTTTCAAGCCTCAACTTCTCTGCATGGCTCCTTTAGTTCTGGACCTAAAACTACTTCTAAAGTCATACCCTCACCAGTAGGCTCTTCTGGATTCTTACAGTGCCAAATCTCAGCTGCTCCCCACAACCCCTTCATGTCTTCAAAACCAGTTCCACTTGGGTGACTCTTTACCAAGTTTAGCTGCCAGCTGGAGGTACAGCCTTGGCTGCCTCTGGAACACAGCTTCTGTATACTGACTCTCAGGAAACACTTCCCAGATGTTACTTAAACACTACTTGTCTTTTCTTAATATTTGTAAATTTCTCAGCTCCTGCTAACCTACATCCATTGCCCCAGTAAAATAAATATTACACTTTCGTGGTTCTTGGTCTCTTCTTAGTCACAGCTGATTCTTAAGCTCTATCTGACCAGACATTACAGATTCATCATACAAATAGCCTGGTAGAGTCTTTGTTTCTTTCTGAAACTTCACAAGCATGACTTCCATTGTCTGCGCTGCTTTCCACATTCAGAACTCCAACAGAACAGTCCAGTGAGCACTCAACACTCAATGGCTCTTCTAGCGCAAAGTTCCTAATTCTTTCCACAACCTTTCCTAAAACTATATGGTCCGGTTTGCCAAAGCAATACCCCGCTCCTGGTACCAACTTCTGTCTTAGTTAGGGTTACTATTACTATGCTGAAACATCATGATCAAAGAAACTTGGGGAGGAAAACGTTTATTTGGCTTAAGCTTCCACACCACAGTTTATTGTTAAAGGAAGTCAGTACAGGAACTCAAGCAGGGCAGAAACCTACAGGCAGAAGAAGCTGATGCACAGGCCATGGCAGAGTGCTGCTTACTGGCTTGCTCCTTACAGGTTGCTCAGCCTGCTTTCTCACAGAACCCAGGACTACTAGCCCAGGGATAGAACCACCCATGATGGGTCCCTCCACATCAATCAAATCAAGAAAATGTCCTACAAGCTTGCCTACAGCCCAGTCCTATGGAGGTGTTTTCTTAATTGAGGTTTTCTCTTCTCAGATAGCTTTAGCTTATGTCAAATTGACATAAAACTATCGAGCACTTCCCCCAAATGGTACACATATCACAGCCGGGCCATAAAAATTTTAAGTCATTCTTACAATGTTGCCACATGTGGAACCTCAAAAATTAACTATGAGTCATATTTGGAGATGGAACAACAAATCCTACAACAAGTAACAATGCTTCCCTGGAACCCGAGCACAGAGTGTAAGAAAAACGTCACAAAAGAAGAACTGGAGAAACTCACTACTGCTTCTGACAGTGAGTGCATTATGTGGATTGTCATTACTAATTATAAAAGTCATGGCAAACATTTTAAAGTGTCCTAGCGTCACAAACAGCTGGTAAGTGTGGAGAGAGCCTTGGTAGAAGTGCTAGTAAGCCATCTAAAGCTGAGGCAAAGCTTTGTATTTTTCTTTCATGAAAGAACTCTCACTTTATTTCTTCTTAAACATCAATTCTTTAAACCTTAGAAAGACCTTGTTGGAAATAACATTTCTTATGGGAAAAATGAGAAACAAAACATTCACTTCAAAGTGAAATGTCTCTTCAGTTAGCCCTTTCATCCCCACATTCTACTCAAATTCAAACAGAATTAAACACCAAAGTAATTTTAAGAAGCATAAAATCTGTATAATGATGCATTGTTCCTGACTATCAATTTCCTTTCATTTTGTTCATTGTTCCTTTCAATTTGTCACATGTGTGCGGTGGCAACCATGTTGGCAGTAGTAGTGTATTTAATTTAGCACATGCGTGTTGTAGCACTATGCTAGCAGTAGTGCACTAAACACACGTGTGTGTTGGTAACTATGCTGGCAGTAGTGTATTTAACACACACTTGTGCATTGGTAAACATGATGGCAGTAGTAGTGTATCTAACACATGCGTGTAGTGATATTATGCTGGCAATAGTGTAGTTAGCACACATATATCGTAGTGGTTCCATGCTGGTAGTAGTGTATTTAACACACGTGTGTGCAGTGGGAAGCACTCTGGCAGTAGTGATGTACTGACATTTACTGTATATCCGACAGGCACATTCCAGCCACTAGGTCTGTGTTAGTGCAACTATCTTTATGAACTAAGAGAAAAATTTACACACGAAGAAGTTGAAGAGTAGTTGTGTGCAAACTGTAGACAGACATATGTAGGGCTCTGGAAGGCCTTGCCTGGTTCCCTTTTCTGTGCCCACACAAAGAGGCCTCCCTGGAATCAATGACCAGTTCTAGAAGAAGGAATTTTTCCCACTTTTATTTTTAAATCGCTTCTCTGTGTTACATGATATATATACATAATTTTAATGTAATAAATATTATATTATATAACATATTTTAACATATAAATACACTTTAATTTAAAATATTAAATATGCTAAATATTTTATTATTTATAATGTAATATATTATAATATAAGGATAACATCTTTATTATGGAAGGATTTGTGTTAAATATTTTAATATAAAATATGTATTTTATCCTTTGAAATAATATATTTTTGTATATTTCATATATTTTGACATTTTGGGTAAAGACTTATAAATTGACAGCCAGGATACAAAGTGGGATGTAGAGAACAAGGTGATTTTGTTGCTTTCGATTTTATATGTATCTCACCCTTTTCTGGGAAGATTTTATTTTGCTTTCAAATTATGTGTATGTATATATGATATGTTTGTACATGGGTGCAGGTCCCCACGGAGGCCAGAAGATCGCGGGAGCTGGAGACAGGCAGTTGGAAGCAGCCCAGTGTGGGTGCTGGGAACCGAACTTAGGTCTCTTAGCCTCCGAGCATCACTTTAGGCCTCATTCTTTTATTATTTGAAAAAGAACTGAAGAAAAGTCAGGGGCACAGTCAAAGTAAGAACTGCCTTTCACGTAGGCAAGCCAGATAGTCACTTTCTGTGGGTTTCTCTTTGAATTCTTTTTTTTTTTTTTTCGAGACAGGGTTTCTCTGTGGCTTTGGAGCCTGCACTGGACTAGCTCTTGTAGACCAGGCTGGTCTCGAACTCACAGAGATCCACCTGCCTCTGCCTCCCGAGTGCCGGGATTAAAGGCATGCACCACCACCGCCCGGCTCTCTTTGAATTCTTATATTGGTGGCTCATGACCATTTCCCTGTCAATTTCTTTGCACATTCTTTGCTATAAAATGCGCTCATTCCTCTTCCTTTCAAGGGGACAAGGAGACCCACGAAGAAGAACTGCTATGGGAAAGAAGAGCATATCTTTCCAAAGTTGTCTTTGGATTAGATCATGTCCTATGTTCATAAGCATTAGCACAGAAATTAATTCCCAGCCCCATTTCCAAATCCTCCTTTTCATCTCTATTTAATCTTACTGAGAAAAGCTGCAAGTTCTTATCTTACTTACATAAATAGCTTATATGAACTAATATTTTATCCTCTCATAGAATATTCTCACTAAATTTGGAGAATGTTTGGGTCCTGTATTTCCCAAAAGCATGGGCTATCACATGAGCCAAGGTCACATCAGAGGACATGGGAGTCATTTCAGAGCATCTGGAACTGAAGGCAATTTATTAATTCTGGAGTCTTTGGACTAAAGGAATCTATTTTAAATTATTATAGATTTTGGTGTATAACCACATTTTATTTATTTAGAAACTTCCTTATTTATTTTTGTTTTTTAGAAACTCCTTCCCTGATTACCTATATGAAAGTTAAAGAGAGGCTGGGAATGGCTGAGTTGGGCCAAATGGGCTAGTGAGAGAGACAGACTGACCAGTGATATCCTTTATCTGCCCTAAATGGTTGGAAGTTTAAAGGGAAACCCAACAGGAAAGTTGCTGATTGAGAATAGCTGACATGGTTGCCCTTGGATACCGTCTGAGCGGCAGTTTGTTGATGAGTTGACTATGAATATTGAGTTCTCTTCTTCAACAATAGGTGCACAGTGGTGGTGGTGGCAGGGAGGCCAGCTGGACTCAACAGGAATAGATAACACAAGAGGGCAGCATGGAGGTACCACAGATGATGCTCAGTCCTTTAAATACATGGAGCTCTTCATGTTCACACTAAAGCTGTCTGGAGATCACAGCAGCTCCCAACTGTGCAGTACTTTCCCACAGTGATGCTGTGAATAGCAAAGACAGCAAACAAATCAAGTCCAACCTGGAATGCAACCACACAGATGTGAGTCCCTGCTTTGTCATTGACCATTTGTGGGACTAGAACAAGCTCTTTAACTTTTTTTTTTACTTTATTATCTTTCTTTCTATCTATCTATCTATAGATGTGTGTGGATGGTTGTGTTTTGTATAGGATTTCACTATGTAGTCCTGTCTAACCTAGAACTTGATATATAGATCAGGTTGGCTTCAAACTTGTATTGATTTTTCTACCTTATCTATCCAAGTTCTAACATTAGGAATGCTTACCATCATATCTAGCATAAGTTTCTTTACTTTTTTTTCCATGTTCCACCTGCTTGTTTCTAAAATGGGAAAATAATAGTTTCCCATTGCAGGACTGTAATGAGAGGTAATTGAGTTAATTAATGAATTCAAATTCTTATAGTAGCAGTCTGCTTGCCTTATGCATGAAGTCCCAAAATATTAGCTGTTATTATCATGACTAGGACATATCATACCGTCTGGTGCTCAACACCTTTTACCCTGCACCCAGCACTGAGAAGATAGCACCTGCAAAAATGTAACAAATATGATTGCTTTTTGTTTTGTTTGTTTGTCTGAAAAAAGGCTTCTCTGTGTAACAGTCCTGGCTGGCCTCGAACTCACAGAAATCTACCTTCCTCTGCCTTCCAAGTGCTAAGATTAAAGGTGTGTGCCACCACCACCAGGAAAATATGATATTTCAAAAATTTCATACTGATTTGAAAATTGTACAATGCCTAAATCAAAGATGCTGTGTGTGGAAAACAGGCGCCAGCTCCTTGCTACCACCCTAATGATGGGCAGCAAGGCTCGGAGGATGGGTGTGCCTGATGAGCAGGAAAAAGCACCTTTGCCAAGATGCCATGAAGAGTCCTGAATTTTGAAATGGCATGTGCTTAGTGACTAATGTGGTTCCTCCCTACCCTTTTATGGTCTTCCAGCCCTGTTCACCTTTCCAGAAGTTCTTCTGGATCTTCACATCACAGTGCAGGTCTCTTGGTATTCTGCTGAATGTTACTAAGAGTCAAATGATGGAGACAAACATCCCTCCCTATTAGAAGGGAGGGAAACTTAATCCGTGACTATGTGGCTCTGAATTCTACAAGGGTGAGTCAAGGCACTTCATGGACAATGGAGGTGACTATTGTCACTTTTTTTCTTGGCTGAAAAAAGCCTTTGAGTAAAGTATTATCATTCTGCTTTGTTGGGAAGTGAACCAAACCCTGTTTTTGTTTTGTTTTGTTTGTTTGTTTGTTTGTGTGTGTGTGTGTGTGTGTGTGTGTTAGTCATGCTAATCAGACATGACAAAAATCATGTGTCCCTTGTAGCACATTCACTATTTACTGGAACCAATTTGAAAACCGAAATCAAAACCAAAAACAAATAAAGAGAAACAGAGAAGCAACCTTCTTTTGATTTAGGAGTAAGACCAGAGACTGAAAGACAAGATCAGAATGGCTGGGAACACAGGGAGAAAAAAATGGTATCTTGAAATTTGCAAGCTAATGGTTGCAACTAGAGAAAAAATCCTGAATGAGGTAACCCAGACCCAAAAACACAAACACAGTATGTACTCACTCATAAGCAGATATTGGACATAAAACAAAGGACAGCCTACTTACAGTCCTTAACCCCAGAGAAGCTAGGTTATAAGAAGGACTCAAGAGAGACACACATAGATCCCACTGGGAAAGGGAAATAGATTAGATCTCCTGAGTAAATTGAGAGCATGGGGGAGAGGAGGGAGAGGTGAAGGGGAGGGTAGAGGGAAAGCATGAGGCAATGGGATGGTGGAGTTGGGGGAAGGACACAGAGGGAGAACAATGAAAGAGATGTCTTGAAAGAGGGAGATGGTGAGGAACCAGGCACTAGGGAAGTTCCCAGGAATCCACAAGGATGACCACAGCTAAGACTCCTAGCAATAGTGGAGAGGGTACGTGAACTGGCCTTCCCCTGTAATCAGATTGATGACTACCTTAATTTTCATCATAGAACCTTCATCCAGTAACTCTTGGAAGCAGAGTTGGAGATCCACAGCTAAGCACTGGGCTTAGCCTCGGGAGTTCAGTTGTAGAGATGGAGGGATGGAAATATGAGCAAAGGGGTTGAGACCATGATGGGGAAACCCACAGAAACAGCTGGCCTGAGCGTGGGAGCTCACTGACTCCAGACTGACAGTTGAGGAGCCTCCACAGGACTGAACTAGTGCCTCTGAATAAGGGTGACAGTTGTTTGGCTTGGGCAGTCTGTGGGGTTATTGCCAGTGGGACCAGAATTTATCCCTAGTGCATGAACTGACATTTTGGAGCCCATTCTCTTTGTCACATGCCACAGTATTCAGGGAGCTTCTGTCCTGAGAAATGGGAACCGTCACTCACTGGGTCCTTGTTCTAGAAACATCTTAACCCATACAATATCTCCTGTCACATGAAGCTTCGTTATCACCAGGTGAGCTAGAGTAGATATGCCTTCTGTGTTGGTCAGACCTATGTTCCCGTAGGTCTCTACCTGGTTAGCTCACCCGTCACTGATCACTCTCCCCCAGCACCTCTGTTCCTGCGTGTCTCTGTCAGCCTGTTCTCCAGGCCTGTGCGGTTCCTCCTCTCATTCTGGCTCCCATGAGAAGATCCCCGCAGTTATCTCCAGGCTCCAGGTTTTCCCACTTACAAACAGGCTCTGCCTGGAATTCTCTTCTTTCCTGTACTCTAGACTGAGATTACTCATCTTTCAGGTACGAATTCAGATGTGACATTCTCCAGGAAGCTTGTTTTAAACTCAGGGTTATTCCCTCAGTGCCATGGGCATTGCCTTCCATCCCACTAATTCGGAAGCATGAGCTCATCTTCCTGATGGACAGGGAAAGCCCCTTAAGTAGGCATCATATCTCCCTTGATTCGGAGCTCTTGCCATCACATCAGGTGCTATCTCTGGCTGGGTAGTGATAGGAGGTTTGTCAGGTGCTCTGGTTTCTGACTCCCACATAAGGAAGTTGTTGTCAACAGGTCTGTCAGGTCAGTTTGCACAGCTCTTGACCTATCCCTGGGTTTAAGCAGGACATAAGCTTTGGCTTGAGTCAGCACATAGACGTTGTCCTGAGCACAGTCAACAGATGCTGATCTTCTGGCCTAGTGAGAGCATGAACAAAATATTTCAACTTTGTTCTCTTTCCTCTTGTGGTCCCTGATGGGTGGCTTTTGGTCATCCTATTCACATGATCTGTGTGGTCCTTAGCTCCTTCTGGCTTTCAAGGACACTGAATATAACTTGGTTGCTGTATGCCAGCTCAGGACATTAATGCCTGTCATAGGCTTCCCTGTGAAGGGGAGTGGTCTTGGCCATTTCGGCTTATAACCCCGCCCCACCATTAGCTAATTATTCTGCCCCCAATTAGTTGTTAATTAATTAATGGGGCTGGGCCACCAGGTCCCAAGAGGTATAAAATGATAGGCCCACGTGGAAAGCTCTCTCTCTGTGCGGATCACCGACCTGCCTGCTTCTTCTTCGGAGCTCTTTCTGGTATAGTAATCTGTGTGTATTTTGGCCCCTATTAAACTTGTGTGTCTTAAATAAAGCTTCCACATTCCTGGCTGTGGTAAATGGCCCGGGGACTGTGGTTAGAGTGTCCCCAAGGTGAGTTTGTAGAAAGCAGGGAATAATAAAGACCCTTTGTCCCTCTGCTCCTCCCAGATTCCCCTTTATATTTCTGTCTTAATCTCCCCAGCTCAGTGGAAGGAAGACAGCAGCAGAACACTTAAGGAGTTGATCAGAAGTGCAGGTGTGGAGACTTCATGAGAAAACCACAATGCTTAGTTTCTGGGTATGAGAACTTCTTCCCTCTCTGGGAGGTAATAGAGAGAGGCAAAGAAATAATGGCTGTATCCTTCCAACCCTTTCTCCTAAGGACAAAAGTGAGAATGTGCATGTACCACAAATAGCACGCACGTGCACACACACACACGCCACACATATAGAAATACTACAATACTACATGCTACCTATACTCACACAGCAAATTCAAGCTATGTATATTACACTAGTACCCCGTGTGTGAACCCAACTTCCACTGCATATATTACACCACATACCGTGTTCACCTTGTGGATATTAGGCACACTATCTAGCATATATGACATACACACACACACCACACATATAGAAATACTACCTATATACTATACATATACTACATGCTACCTATGCTCACACAGCACATTCACACTACATATATCACACGAGTACCATGTATCAGGAACTCAACTTCCACCACATATATTACACCACATACCGTACCAACACATGTGTACACCTTGTGGATATTAGGCACATGACCTAGCATATATGACATACACACATACCAACTATCACATGCACAACACAATGCATGCACTACACATATCCACATACACACCGTGTCCTTCATACTCCATATACATCAAAAACAGAACATATGCCATGTACACCACACCACACACACAAGCCATATTGTGCACACACACGTGGGTTTAATTCTTGGCAGCCTCAGTCCTAGCTCAGGATATACCCTTGGAACAAAGGATGGAGATGTTTAGCTCCTTAGAAAGTTATCTTCATTTTTCTCTAGCTCATTGAAGACAAGAGGCGAAACCTGTGTGTACATTAGGGAGGACTGGATCTGTATGTGATGGATTTCTAAAGTGACTCAGCACAGGAATGTATGCACTCCTGAAACCTCAATGTCTCTTTTGTACATACATGAAAGTAATGCGGGAAGCAGTGAATATTGAGCCCTTGGGTAGGAGGGAAGCATCTTCCTGGAGTCACCACACTGTTGAGCACCAGGTCAGTGTAACTGATATCCTTAGACTGGGCAATAGGAAGGTGACTGGAATAAATGGACTCGTGGCTCACCTGCATTCTCTGGTGTAGAAGGGTCTTTCTGTATTTGGGTTGCTTTCATTGGTTAATAAAGAAACTACCTTGGCCTTTTGATAGGGCATCCCTTAGGTGGGTGGAGTAGACATGATGGAATGCTGGGAGGAAGGGAAGTGTGGCAGATGCCATGCTTCTCCGGCCCAATTGGATGCTGGTTAGACTCATGCCCGTAAGCCACATTCTTGTTGTGAATACAGATTAATAGAAATGGGTTAGTTTAAGATGTGAGAGTTGACCAAGAAGAGGCTAAATATAATGGGCTAGGCAGTGTATTAAATGAATACAGTTTCTGCGTAATTATTTCGGGTATAAGCTAGCCAGGACCAAAAGCAGGCCTGCGGCCGGGAGCCGGGCTCCAGGAATGCGGCCTGCTCCTCATTACTATAATCCTCTGTTCTAAGGTACCCTTCATTTGCACGAATCCTCCAGAGAAAAGCCAAAGCAATGCCACATTGTCTCCGGCATTCAGGTGACAGACTGGACCTAGGGAGTCTTTTAAAAGCACAGCCCATATATGTGGTGTTGGCATTGGGTGTACCTGAGTCTGTACTCAGACACTGAAAGCCTGTCTTTGTATCATTTGTGGGTGACTGTGGTCTCTGTGTGATGCTCCCTTCCAAAAGGGAAGGGAAGTTGGACTCCACCTACCCACCATTGGTGATAGCTGGTGTGTTCCTTTACTTCTGCTACCACAGCAAACTATTCCAGACCAAGATCTGGGTGTTGCCAGGGTTACTACTGCCTCTGGCTCCCTGTATATGGCTGTGTCCTGGTCCCTTATAAGACCTCCAGTTGTAATGGATTAGGCCTTACTATTGCATCCTCACCTTAGCTGTACCTGTTGAACAACATTTCTCCACATACGGTGGTATTCTGTAGTACCAAGGATGAGGATTTAGGTATATGCACTTGGGAAGGGGTGACCCAAGTCAGCTCAGACTTGGAACCTTCCTCCATTTTCATCAAAGGAGAAACTCTGAGTCTGAGAGGTATTTTTTTTGTCCCTACAAATGCCAAGAAGCCACTTCCTATTGAGACTGCTGTTCCTTAGGGTTTTATTAAAAGTAATAAGTCCCTCTGAAGTGCTCAGCCTTAAATGGGAGCTCTGTATCACAACTTGTAGGTACAGGCATGGGGAACACGTGTGGGAGGAGAATTTTAAGAGATAGTGGTTGAGGAGGACTATTGCGATGTAGTGGTTTCTGAATGTGACATGATCAGTGCCCTCATGAAATCACAGCAACCACGACTGCCTACGTAAGGCCTGCACAAGATAAAGCCAGTGACATACTTCTTGGATGGGAGAGAGGCTCACGGGGCTCCATCATTTGCTGAGGGAGTCTTGACAGTTGGTGGCTGCTAGAGAAGGGAGAGTCAGTTTATCTTTAGGGGTGTGGTCCTTTCAGGTCCTCTATGCCCCTGTGGATAGCTCCACACGTGTGTGTATTGGACTTACTCTGCTATTTAAAAGGGAGGGCAATGGAGTGGGAGTTGGGAGGGAGATGCATGTGTGAGGATCTAGGAGGAGCTGTAAAGGGTTGGGGATCTATATGATACACATACATTGTATACATGTTGGAAATTAACAAGCATTACTTCCTATCACAGTGTGACCCTGGCTAAGTGACACTGAGTAGACAGAGTGTTGTCATTGCTTCTGTTATTCTTCCTGGACTGGACAGGTTCGCTGGAGGATGGGGTGAATTATTTTGATGATCTAGCAAACTGTGCATGTCTTGACACTGGTGTGCTCACCGAGCCTCCCAGCCTGTTCCAAGCCTATGACCCTGGATTCCTTCCCAGTAGACTGGATGAGAAGCTTCCTATGAATTCAGCCCTACTACCAGTGTTTAGAGCACTTTGGGAATTCCTGGAAAGCCATAAGCATAATAATTTGCATGCCAGCATATTTTCAGACAGTAGTTTTTAGAAACTGCCAGTCACTGTGGAGCCAAAATTGGGTGAATAATGAGGAACTAAACTGAGCGATGCTGCAGTAGACACAGAGATGCTTCTACTTGGAGAGCCATCACGCTTGTACAGAGTTGGGCATCAGTCCCTGAAGAGTGTCCCAAGAGGTTTGGTAAAGGGTTTCAAGGACAGAATCATCGACTCACAGTAGTGGCATAACCTCTCAAAGGTCATACACTCACTGTATGGTGTTTACTTCTTATAAACCAGCGTTCATTCTTTTTTGTCTAATAAAGAGTAACTAGTGTTTCCCGAACAACTGCTCTAGGTCCAGGAATGCACTCAGCCACAAAGAAATGGACTGTAGTTGTCTTGGCCTCTATCCAGTAGACATCTAACAACTGACCTGTGTGCGCAGGGCAACAGATGTACCATAAACATACTTCTCTGTGGAGCTGAGAGTGGGCAAGGGTGCCTCTAGCTTCTTTTCTTCCTTTGGAGTTGAACAAGAGCCACACATAGGTAGGAGGGAAGACAGTTCAGTGAACAATGAAATCAGCCATCAGCAGCCATTTCAGATATAGATATTTCTACTTTCTAGTCTGGTGAAACTTGGAGTTTACAGTACAGCTTGAATCAACTTTCCATTGTAACAACAAATGCATGATGCTGAGATACATCAGAGAGGTTTATTGTCTCACAGATTTGGGGTGCTGGAAGCCCAAACAGTGCAGAACGGACAGTGGCAAGGGATTCGTGGTAGATCAAGTGTAAGGGTGTGATATCTGAATTTAGCCTGTAATCAGGCCTCATTTCACAGATCCTGGCAGACACTTGACTTACATATTTGCCTGTACACATCAGCCTCAAACTTGCCATTTCATCTGGAAAGTGAGTCTATACCAAAGGGGTGCCACCTCCCATTCCCTGCTGGCTCCCTTGCTTTGTGTCTTGCAATCAGAGAACTTGACTTTTTAGGCTCTTGCTGGAGTCTTCTCCCTATCCTAAAAAGCCATGAAAAGTAGCTCCGTCTTCCTCTTCTGCTATATGGGCTGTGACCTTCTTCAGAGACCTTGTCTTTTATGTACCTAGTGCTGGTCCTGGAAACTCACCAGACCCTACCACGCTGCTACTCCTCTGTCTGCTGGTCCACAGCATTAATAACTCTTCTCAAACTCCCTCGTCCCTAGTAACTGACCTCAAAGTCCTCTGGTACCACTGACCTCATCCACAGGCCATTTGGTGAGATAGAAACCTGGCCAGACACACAGAGCAGAGAGCTGCCTTGTTACTTGTGACAGTATTTTCTTGAGGATTAGCTAGAGTCCCACAACAACTACATTAGCCCCTCCAAAGGCACCTCCCTTGATGGTCTCCTAGCAATCCCCATCGTCTTAAAGATCTCACTGTTTCCCAATTTCCTCAAAGCTTCACACATATGAAGAAATCTTCACTGGAGCACCTTAAGCCATATACAAACCACAAAGGTGCATTCAGATGTCAGGCGAGAGAGACAGGGCCAGTATTGCAGGCTCTTGGTGTGTAATCACAGGCATTTGCATACACCATTCCTTGTTAATGAGAGCACAGGGTCTATAGGGGAGGCACCTGAACCAGCGTCTTCACTGTTGACTCTGGCAAGACAATAGCCTAGGGCTGAGATTCTGAGAAGCTCTCTTCAAAGACAGCTCCTGGGGTGGTGACTGGGATCAAGAGGAGCCAGCTGCTTTGTAGTATGTCCTAAGTCCTTTAAGTACACACTGGCCAGAACATACATATCTTCTCAGTCTTCTGTCTTTGTCCCAGGCTTGTGTGAAACTTTGTACAGCAGGAAAATAGGAAGCATTCTGAGTGTCCAGCAGGAGGAGGAGCTTAAATTAGTCATTGTTGGATCATAGTCTGTGCCATCACACTGCCCTGACAGTGTGTTGACAGAAAGCCTTAGGTTCCAGCTTGGTGACTGGAAAAAGATGGGTTACAGGAGAACAATACTATTTGACCTCAATCATATCTAGCCACAAAGTGTAAATAAACAGACCTTAAAATGTCGATTTATGTGTGGAGTATTGATCCCCCCCTGTAGTCTATGAATTCTTATATAAACAATGAAATATATTTAATTATTTGAAAACTCCAAATGAATCTCTGGATAACTTTTGGAAGGCAAGTCACAAATATGTTTATCCTTCGCCTCCCCATTGCCTCTCTACTGCCCCTAGGTAGATTTTACACTAGAGGAAGAACCACAGCCTCTGAACAAATCTGACACAACCTGAGGCTCTTCCAGTCCTCCCTGGAGCTAGGCCTGGCCCTTTAGAATTCATCCACTTAGGGGATACTTACCCAGCAAATGCTATATTCCAGGCACAGCTCCAGCCATGGCCTCTATCCTTGTCCTCACTCCTATCTTCTCTACTCTTTGCTAAACAGCATCTCTCTTCCCTTAGTAGGTTCAGCCTCCCATTGTCCGTGTGGCCGGGAGGGTGGAGAGACGAGCTCAAGCCTTCACTGGTACATCAGATGCTCCCAACATAACCACGTGACAATTTCATAGAACAGAAAACAATCTCAGGAAAGTGACAGCTGGCTAATTTTCCATCAGAATAAAAACAAATAAAAACAAACCAAACATCAGACAGCATCAATTTACAGAGTGGAAAGGGTTGTGCGGGCTCAGGGTTTGAATTCCTTCAAGTCAGTGAGCAGGCCTCTTGGGAGGTGTCAGATGGTGATGACTAGAAGACCAGGGTCTCACTGTCCTTTCAAAGGCAGACACTCCAGTGACCAAGAGACTACCTACTGGGTACAAACCCTTAAAGGTTCCACTGCCTCCCAGATGTGCCCCACTGGGACAAAACCTTCAACATCTGAGCTCTCAGGGAAACATTTAAAATCCAAACTGAAACAAAAATACTGAATAACTTCTTCAGGATCGCTGTGGTGCTTTAAATGATGAATGTCTCCCACAGGCTCATGCATTTGAGCCCATTGTCACCAGTTAGTGGCACTTTTTGGAGAGGTGGTTACAGGGAGGTGTGGCTTTGTTGGAGGAAGCACATCCCTGGGAGTGGGCTCGGAGAGTTCACAGCCACTCTTCACCTCAAGTTCATTCTCTGCTTCATGTTTGTGACTGAGGCTGTGTTCTCTCAGCTCTCTGTTCCTGCTGCCATGCCTCCCCACTGCAATAGACTCCCGAGAGGTTCTCCCGAGAGAACCGTAAGCCAAAAATCCCTGCCTTCCATAAATGACTTTGGTTGTGGTGTCTTATCTGGGCAATAGAACTGTAATTAATACAGTCAAATAGCAACGAAAGGGCAAAGCATGGCCCAAGCAAACATTCCCCATGGTGCCATCTTACCACTTTAAATGAGCATAAAAGTTCAAGTTCTTTATCCCATGTCCAGTTTTTAGTTGCTTACGATTCAATAAAACATCCAGACATAGGCACTCACCAGAATTTCTAGACCCTTTGACTTTAAGGGTTACTGTGGTTGGGAGTTCAAACGATTTCTCGTTTCTACAGAAACAGAACACTGGTAGAACACACCCACACTTTGCTTCCTCCATCTTTCACTGGACTTCCCCTGTCGGTTGTATTTTATGACATTTCAGAGATCATCTTTGCACATAGGGATCCGTGAGCTGGGGTGGAGGGACATGGAGACCTACTACTGTATTCGGATACAGCTAGACAATTGGTTGCCATCTTATTCCTCACAGGTCCCCTTTGCTCTCTCCTTCATTGTCTCAAGTTCTTTCTTAGCTCAAAACACTGAACCTTCTCTTCTCCAGGGGAACATTCTTCTGACTGGTCTGGCATATCCCTCTTCCCATGGCTGACCTTGAATAGTGGCCTTCCCTGATTCTAGTCTAAAGACGTCACCACTTCTCCTGCCACCGTAGCTAGCCTTTCCTTGTCTTCTGTGTATTTTCATGTCATCTACCATCACTGGCAATTACCTGATTTAGGTGTTATTTTATATACTTATATATTTACTGTTTGTCTCTCCCTCGTGACACTGTAAACCTTGTGGTTGTTTTGGTCCCTGCAGTGACACGCCTGCACAAAACCCTCGTGAAGGTTTTAGAGTGAGAACCTGGTGTTCAGAGGAAACAAATAATTTTGTTAACTTGCATCCTCTAGTGGGAGATGATGCGGCCTGTGGCGAAGGGATGAGTTTAGATCAAAATATTATTGTACTTTGAGATATCTAGATATCTTATTCCCTCCACACCATCTCCCACCTCTTCAGGGCTCTGAATATGAACTCACTGTAACTGCAGGACCAGTTTTCTCCATGAACATAATGGCAAAGTCACCGTGGCTTCCAGAGTTTGGTTTTTTAATTGGGCATTGGCCTCCTCTCAATATAATGAGCCACTGGGCTTTGTCTCTTTAACTTGATAGAGACTTGATCCCCTTTTGATGGGAAGACTGCTCAGATTTCCCGGTTGCACACCAGTCCCTTCCATTGCACAAGTCCAGCTGATTGCTTGTCGTGGTGACACAAGAAGGAACTGAAGTCAGAGCATGACCCAGTTATAATGTTTGTGTGCTGTCCCATGGAGAAGACCAAAGCCCGAATCCGATAACAGAGGCCAGGGCGATCAGGAGATAGAAACTGACCTGAATTCTGAATAGCAAGCAGAGAGAAGGAAGTGGGAGAGCAAACTGGCACTCTTCTAAAACCTGCTCATTGTGTGAATTCCTAGAAGCTCTTTGACACTGCGAAACAGGCTCGCCCAAGGGATTACATCACAGAGCTTTGAAGAGGCAGTAATGCAAACCCACCCAGCAGCTTGGCTTCTGAGGTCAGAGGCCAGTCTCAGTGGGTCAAGCTGTCTTTGTTTTTCTGCTGCTATTATTGGTCCTGGTGCCTGTTAAACTCTATGAAGACATCAAAAGTGGAATGGATGCCTTCATCCTTCAACATGCTTCTAAACAGCAAGAGCAGCATGAGACTCACCCAGCCTAGTTAGCCTCACACATTGGCCAGCTTCTCTCTCAATGCAATGGCTTTCAACATTCTAGTGGTCTGGCTTAGGTGTCTGTTCACATCTCAAGGGACAGGAAGCATCCGATATTTTTGAGGAATTGAATTGGATTGTGTGAGGGAAGGGCAGGAAATGGTTTATTGGTTTCTACCAGCTTGCTTCAGGCAGGACAAACACAGCAGGATAAAAACCAGACAGAGCCAAGCCTACTGGCTCACGCCTGTAATCCCAGCTCTTTAGAGGCTGAGGCAGAGGGACTTCAGCAAGTCAAAACCCAGCTTGGACTACACTGTGAGTCCCAGGTAAGCCTAGGCTACAGAATGAGAACTTGCTTCAAAGTGAAAGCAAAAATAAATAAAAAACATACATAGTCACTTTCTCCCCAGAAAGACACAGTCTTCATGTAAGGACACAGGGTTACAAGAACTGAGATTCATAGTTAAGGCTCTTCTCTGCAGGAAAAAATAACATACTTTAGGTCACCCTGACGTATAAAAGAAGGGATCATGGCATGTAATGGCTGCAATTCTCATGTTTGTCTCAGAGACAGAACAACACAGAGGGACCCACCCAACGCACACATATAACACTGAGTCATGAAGCTCAATGGTTTGAAACACTAGGCTGAAATATCAAGATCTCTTCGTTAACACACATGAGTATTCTCTAACCTCAAACAGGCCCTTGTTATGATTTGTATGCTGTCAGAAATCCACACTGAAGCTTACTTCACTTCCAAGATTTACAAGTGCAAGATCATTTCAAAAATGCCCTGTAAATTATCTTTGACAGTCTGCCAGCTGCAGAGATTAGAGGTCTGAAGGGGGTATTTACTTGGCACTGGAGAGTTACTGTGGATGGTAAGGAGTGACAATAGGGTAGCAGGGCGGAGTGAGTTCCAGGCTCCCGATAAGATCCTGGACAATACCACCTCTCGAGACCTTTGTTCTTCATATCTAAAGTTCACCCCTTGAGCTCAGGCTCTTCAACCCTATGAAGAACAAAAACATCACTTATACAATTAGATATTGTGCATGTAATACAGAGAAGACCTATATAGACAATCTATTTCATTGAAAAAAATGTCATTAAGACTGTAAAACACCAGATGGGTGGTGGTGGTGCACACCTTTAGTCCCAGCACTTGGGAGGCAGAGGCAGGAAGATCTCTCTGTGTTTGAGGCCATCCTGGTCAACAGAGCAAGTTCCAGTACAGCCAAGGCTACACAGAGAAAGCTTGTTTCAGAAAAAAAATAATAAAAAGAGTGAAAAACAGACAACTGATACTTATTCAAAGCATGTATGTAGCTGTGGCTCAATGGTAGAACTCTTGCCTGGCATGCCCAAAGCCCTAGGTTCAATTCCCATGATTGGAGTCAATTAATTCATTAACTTTTAATGATGTATGTGTCAGGCTCTGTAAGACTGTAAGCCTTCTCACATGGGTTTTTTAATTTGTAACAATCTAATGCTGATGGTAGCATTATAATTCCCTTTTGTTTCTTTGGTATCATGTGTTGCTTTCAAAGACACGTGGAAAACCAAGGTTTAGAAAGTGCTTACATTTGCCCAAAGCACTGAAGGTGGAAATTGGAAATAGGCCGGGTATTAGGTATTAGTGATTTAGTTCCTTATGAGGGCTGCCTTTTGAGAAGTGGCTTGGTAGCTGCTGTCGCTGGTCTCAGCAAACCCTGCTGGGAGGAACACACACTGAGTCTTAGTCTGTGCAGCAGCAGCTTCATGGACCTATCCCACAGGAGGGACGTCTTACAGGTCAGTTGGCCATTGTCTTGCGGCTCACTCTAAGTCATACACAGCCACCACCCTCTTGAGACCTGGAGAACAGACACAGCTCAGACATCACCCCACTGCTGGGCTGGTGACTGGGCTGATGGCTGACCTTCAGCACACAAGATTAGAACACACCAGTGTCCTGACCTCAAGTGTTTGCTCACGTCTCTGAGACACGACCGAAGATGTTTGAAGAGATTAGATACTGCTGAACTTAACTGCACATGGGTGGGGAAGAGAAGAAGCTCCCTGGCTTCTCTCCGCCGCGGGTCGAGGCGGCAGACACAGCTTCGCCTCTTTGTCTCTACCAGCCTGAGTCGCCCTTTGCAGAGACTCAGCTAAAGCTGGACACACGACTTTGCCCTTGAAAAGAATTTTATAATATTCTGGAATGAATAAGAGCTGGAGTTTTATAAAAGGGTTTTAAATACAGATTTAGGTACAAGGATTAGTAGAAAGGAGGAGGAGTAGGTTTCTCCCTACAGCGTGGGTGTGGGCTTCTGAAGGGAGGGGCACACTTCAGTGTATTTACAGTGGCTGTACCTACCATGTTGGTGAGTTCTTAAGCTATCATCTTTAAAAGGTTCCTAAGGTATTTAAATGAGAACATGGAGGGATTCCCGAAGGGCACCTGGCAGGATTACAATTGATCAGGCAAAAATCTATAGCACTGGGAAGGATAGTTTTTCGTAAAGAAAAATTAAGTTTGTTCCTGAGGTCCCCAGAAAATATCTGGGAAAGGGATAAAGCCCTACCCAAGGCTGTCAATACCCATGCCTTAGCCCGGCTTATTGCTAGTTTAGCGTTCTTAGGTGAAAATGTTTCTGCAAAGAACTGTGGTCTCCATGTTGTCAGTCTTCACAGAAAACATTTAGTGAGCTGCAGTTCTGAATGATCAGCTTGGTCCCACTAGACCTGAGAGTGAGGGTCACCTTTCTCCCTAATGCACCTGTATTTTTCTCTATCTTTTTATTCTGCTCCAGATCCCCACCCAGAAACCAGCTGATTTGGTGAAAGTGAAATCAAGATGGACACTGAGTGGTATTAAAACAAAGGTAATGACTCTCAGAGATGGGCGGAGGTTACAGCCCTTCCAATAATTCATTTACTCATGGGACGCTTTCTGAGTTCTGTGCTCAGTTCTGTAGAGACCAAGCTATGTGTGAGAAGCTGACTACATTCTTTGCAGATGTCAGCTCTCAGTACCCTTGCTAGTGTCTCCAGGAAATCCTGCAAGTTCCACTGTGCCTCTTTCTTTGGAACCAGAACACCAAATTCAAATCCCCTTTCTTTTTATTTGAGTCACATAACCACCCAGAACCTGTTTCTCCTTGTATAGCCCAAGAGTGGTCTCTTCAACCTCTGTGTCTCAATTCTAGGATTAAATAGAAGCCCTGGTGGGTGAGTCCTTCTTATGAGTTCACACAAGGGTACCACAAGAGTTCACACAAGGGACCACAAATTCATTGGGTATATTTTTGGCCTCCATGATCAAATTTCCCTTCTCTTCCCATACTGCAAGATTTTACTCCACTGTTTTCTAGATATGCCTGTGCACTTAAAACAGTTGATTCCTTAAAATGAACCAATGCCTTTGTTTTTAAAACAAGACATGTTCCATTATGGTGGGGTTTTTCAAGTTGTGAAGCTTGAGAATTTCTAAGTCATCTGTGGCTTTGCAGCACTGAGGGGCTCCTCTCACCAAAAAAAGCAAGCTTCAGGCAAGGCTGAGACAAAGGTTATGAATGTCCCATATCTTCGTCAGTTCAAAAAGCAAACAAGGCCACCTCAGGACTCTGCAGAAGGCCTCTGGTTGCTCCAACAGGAGCAAATTTGTGAGACAGCTCCATCAGAGTTTCTTACCTTTCTTGACAAACTAGACAGCCCTCAATGTGTCACCAAGGCTGACTCAGTTCTGGGTGATACCAAGAACAGGCACGGCGCACGTCCTTCTGTGTGTGAGAAGCCTCGTGTCAGGCAGGCTTGACTCCGCATTGCATCAGTCAGTATGCAGGTGTGGATATTCACTGGTGGTCAAAGCAAGCCGAAATTTCCAGAGCTGATGGCCTCTCTACTGGCCTTCCCACTGTCTTGATCCTCCTCTAAACCTTGCTTCCCCTCTTCTGTTCAGATATCTCTTGCCAACTCCTGCCCATCCTTCTTTGATGACCCTCAGCCTACGTTCATTAAACATCCACTAGTCTTTCTGACGTGAAGGTAAGGATTCCTCTCAACCAAGAGGCCCCAGATTAATGTCTAGAGAAGCAGCCTTCCTCCATTCTGCAGAGGCAGGGGAGGAGCCACAGTATCTCAGAATTTCTGAACTTGCCAGACACTTACACCACTGGCAGGTCTGGACTGCAAGATCCATGAGGTTTTCAGGAATCTCCAAATTTGACACACTTCCCAAGGGATTCATGTGACCTCGTAAGAGGGGAAACGGATGTAATCTTTATTATTTTGACATTGTCACTTATATTTGTATCTCTCCACGCAAACAATACTGTTGAGCTATTGGCTCAATGATGACTAGAAAGCATTAGACACAAAAGAGTGGTGAGATCCTCATCCACAGGAAATGGAGAATGGACTCCAGAAGCTGCACATCTCAGACTTTCACTAGATCTTTTAACTAGAAAGGAACTTTGGGGGAACTCAGAACCGTGAGGATAGATTTTTCAGTGTTGATCTTGGGAAAATAGTGAGAAGATCGGCATCCAAGGCTATCCTGCCTTCTTTATTTGAAAGCACAATTGAGAAAGCTAGAGCAGAATTAAGTTTTGTAAAGATAAGTGCTCCCATGTGACAGGTATCTGACACATGATACGCTCTCAGTGAAACAAACAGAATGAATGAGTGTCACATTCGGTAATGGGAACAGCTGAAGCATCTTCTCTTGCCCTCTGTTTTTCCATCTTCCTATCTGTGTGATGTTGAGAAGACAATAAATGGAATTCTAAGACTTGGGTGGAGACTCTGACTGGACATTCATGGTGAGTCGTTTGGCTGCTGAATCGTGATTATCTGCAGGACACGGGCTATCTGGGAGGTGACTGCTGTACCTTTCTGTTATTCTGGTTATGCAGTATGTGGTACTCCTCCTATCTGTGGGGCATTCACTGTCCAGAGAACATACGTGTGTGTGTGTGTGTGTGTGTGTGTGTGTGTGTATGTGTGTGTGTGTGTGTGTGTGAGATGTCCAGCTGAAACAATTTAATCAAAGAACTACAGCCTGTCCTAAGATTTGAAGAGAGGTGAAGTATTGCTGCATTTCTTTTCTTAGATTGTCTAGTTTTCTACCCTATGGGGCACAATTGTCATTTATCTCTTTTCATTTCTTTTAGGAACCATTGGCACCAAAGTTCTGCAAAAATACAAATGTGTATTAACTCTGGTGTCTCAACATATGCATGCTTGGTACCCTAGAGAGTTAGAGAATGAACTCGGAGAGGAGTCAGTCATGCCTCTAATCCCAGCATGAGGGAGGCTGAGGATGGTAGCTTCATGCCAGCCTGAACGACACAGTGAGTCTCAGACACTCCTTCATTATAACTGGGACCTGGCTCAAAACCATATGAGCAAACTAGTAACCGCCCCAAACTCCAGGTCATTTTTAGAAGGCCAGGTGATAGGAGTATCCCCGGGTTCTTCCTGTATAAAATTGAGTGTGCTGTTTCCCATTGTCTGCCAGGTCCTTTGTAGATCAGCTTGAAAGCACTCTTAGATCAGGATTTAATGTGTTCGGTGCCCTGAGACATTTGAGAAGAATCTCACATATATAGGAACAGAGGGAATTCATTCCTGGGACTGTGACTATGTTCCAAACTCATGGATAAGGAAGTCAGAAGTTCCAGGGGAGAACCCGCTGACGTTGTTAAACTGACTTCTAAGTAGTCATGTTTCTCTCCATAGATTTGTGATGCTCCCAACCTTGATTGGTAGAGCTTCTTATTGCAGTGATTTAATACTAAATTATAATGGTAATAAATACAGAGATTTATTACATTCAAAGAGTTGAAATTCAGTAACCGTGAGTGCTAGGTTGGCTGACCATTCCCCAGTGGATGACCAACTCCCAGGTATATATATAGGCATCGCCAACTGAACTCAGTTGATTAAAAAAGGTTCAATAAAAAAATAAGTAAATAAATAATTGTAAAGGAGGGCATTGAAGCTGTGAAAGGATGTGCTTGAGGGAAGGTGGGGGAGGAGGGGTATGGGGTGCGTGGATATGACCAAAACAATCGTACACACGTTTGAAAATGCTAAAGAATAAATGAAAATATTATTAAAAGCAATAACAGAGAACGAAGGCCTGTTTTCAAAATGCAAATGTGGCAAGTTTAGCAAGCAGTGCAAAGAAAGCAAGCTGCTTTACCAGGAAACAAGAGTGGCTTTGTTTGCTTTTCTCACAGTGTGCACGGCGAGCTCCCATGGCCACCTAGCCTGCTGTGCATGAGTTATTACCCTTTCACTTTTCCGTCTGCCGACACACTCAGCAAGCTTGTGTTCACCTGGCTCTCACCTGCACATTTGAATGTCCAAGTGCCATGCTTGTTTGTCACTAAAGTTTCATCTTTTGCAAAGGAGCAGTTTTCTAGTTTTTCAATTTAGTGTCTCACAAGGTCAGATGCTACAATTTTGGCTGACACACAGCAGATCTCATGGGTAGCACACCTGCCTTTGCTCTGCAGAATCCCTGAACGACTCCAATGGCCATAGCATGAAGCCCCCACTTGACACTCGCCTCAAGCCCCTTGTCATTTGATCCACCCAAGTTCTTCTTTTGTAGCTCTTCAACATGTCTGGTTAACAAGTAGAACATGGCCTTTCCAGGCCAGCCTGCTAAATCCTGGTGAATTGGTGTAATGAGAAGTTGCCGACAAAGTTGTGAGATACGGGCAGCTTAAGGTTAACCAAAAATTCCAACACGCACTGGCTCTGAGAACTTCACCAAGTTTTCTAAGCTTTCTGAGGAGGTGATAATAACTGCTTTGCAGAATTATCTCAAAGGTAAAAGGAGATAAGTTACGAAGAATGATCTAAAAATGAATCAAGATTTGGTCATGAATCTCCATTGGAATGGCACAAACCTTCTTCTTGAATGTCTAATTTCTACTAAACCTCCCATAGTGCAACTCCCATAAGCCACACTGACCTTGAAAGGTTCAAAAGCACCTGTTCTCTCAGATGGACTCTTTCTTACCATCCATATCACATTTTTTCATTTATTGAAGGTCATTATATTTTTATAACCCCAATTGACAAATAAACATCATATTAATTTATTTTTTGCCCAAAGCTGGGTACAGTTACTGTCCATGTGATATAGTGTGCAAATAGGGAAGAATAAATTAAATGAAGTGAGCTAGTGAATATAAAGTGAAATAATAAATATACCAAGGGCTAATGAGCTTAAGTTTACATACATGTTACTCTAAGAGGAAGTTTACTGGGCTAGGGAGGTAGCTCAGTGGTTACGAGTGTTTGCTGCTCCTTCAGAGAATCTGAATTCAATTTTCAGAAAACACTTTGGGCAGTTCACAACTGCCTGTGACTCTAGCTCCTTGGACTATAATGCCCACTTCTAACATTCCTCAGTGAGTATACAATCACATACACATTAATGATGATGATGATAATAATAATAAAATAACAATAACACTAAAAGAAAGAATAAACAGGACTAGGAATACATAATACAGTAGTACAACACTTGCCTAGTATGTATAAGGCCTTGAAGACACACACACACAGACACAAGCACTCATGTGCTCATGCACACACACAAGTTTAATAAAAATGATCCTCTAGTGAGGACAATGACCCAGACTACCTAAAGACTATATAAACCAGTAAGAAAAAAATCAGTCATGACAGGGACGCAGGGGAGAAACCTGCACCTAGTGCTTACTGGGATACAGATGATGACTTCATGTGGAAGCCGCCTCGGTACTTTTCTAAAGAGCCGTTGAGATCTTGTTATGATTTTCAATTTTCAGATAAGGAGGTAGAGGCCCAAAGAAGCTCTCGTGACATGCCCAAGGCTGTATAACTTGAATAGCCAGGAATTACAGCCAAGTCTAGCTCTGTTTGGTGTTGACTCTTTGCTGATTCTCCAACTTGATAAACCTTTCTCTACTGAAGAACAAAAAATTCTTTTCTTTCTTTGCAGAAGAGAGCCCATAGATATCTTGTGACTCTAAACGAGGTTTCACAAGTTTGAGGCCAGCCTGGGCTATACAGTAAGACTCTGTTTCCTTTCAGCAAATCTTTTTAAATATTTCTATTTTTTTTAAGGCCCCCATCTATTTAAATTATTTAGTTGTCAGATGTGAGGTTCAGTTGGAGGGAGTTCAGAGGTGTGGGACCCAGGCTGTCCTCTCTGCTACCAGTTTTTTATGATTTTATTGAACTATACATTTTTCTCTGCTCCTTTCCCCTCCCCTCCCCTCCCTTCCCTTTCAACCCTTTCTTGGTCCCTATGCTCCCAATTTACTCAGGAGATCTTGTCTTTTTCTACTTCCCATGTAGATTAGATCCATATATGTCTCTCTTAGGGTCCTCATTGTTGTCATGGTTCTCTGGGATTATGATTTGTAGGCTGTTTTTTTTTTTTTTTGCTTTATGTCTAAAAACCAAAGGATGCTCAATAGTACCACAAGGACATGTGGTCCTCTGTTCATAGCAGCATTGTTTGTCATAGCCAGAACCTGGGAACAACCTAAATGCCCCTTGACTGAAGAATGGATAAGGAAAATGTGAGACATTTACACAATTGAGTACTACACAGAAGACAAAAATAATGACATTTTGAAATTTGCAGGCAAATGGATGGATCTAGAAAACATCATATGGAGTAAGGTAGCCCAGACCCAGAAAGACAAATATCATATGTACTCACTCATAAGTGGTTGTACTACTGTTTTTTCCCTCCTTGATGAATGGGAGCTGGTATCGGACCAAGGCAATAAGCTCATGTGAATGTCAAAATAATGCTTTCCTCTACATGCTGTTTTATTAGGGATTTGTCATAATGAACAGAACACTGACTAATATCAACATTTATCTATAGCTTGTAACCCAAAGAGATTCTCGCACTCGCCACTGGAGGCTTGCTATGCGCAGCCACACTGAATCTCCCTTTAATGTATGGGGCTCACTGTCTCTGCAGAAAGCAGGTTGAGAGACTAAAGTGTTTCTTGCATTGTCTTATGTTGTTTGAGAGGTCAGGACTGGATGGCTGAGATAGGAAAGGTAGAGATGTCAAGGAAGGAAATGAGATACATAATTAGTGGCAGATATGGTGCATTAAAAGGAGGTCATCTGGAGTTCTAAACTTTTGGATGCTAACCGTGAAGCCTCTTCTAGCTCTGCTTGTCTTCCTCTATGATGGAAAGTTTCTGCCTCATCAGAAACAGACCAGACCAGAAGACAGGGTTATGAGTGCTGAAGCCATCTCTCAGAATGGCATTCTGCATCTCCACACAGCTCAGTAGCACCCCACCCCCCAGATCTGTTCTTGCCTTGAATTGCCTTTTCTGCTGTAAAAGCCAAATGAGAGGCTTTTAAATGATTTCCGTTGCCTAGGAAAGAGGGATAGTATCCAGAGCAACAAAATCATCAAATTTTATTATGTGCTAGCTAGTGCTATATATTTCAAAGTTTTGCTTTAAAGGGTATCATTTAGAAAACTGGGGCTGCTTCTGATTGGCTCCCAAGTTTCTATTGTCAAAACATATTACCAGGAAAGTACAATACGCTGGAAAATTACAAGGAACAGCTCTGCAGCCCTATTTGGACTTTATTTATAAAAAACAAATTAATAGCAAATGAATAAAACTTTTAAACCATTATCCGAGTAATAATACTAAACAAAACAACTAATAAAACAGCCGCATCCAAACAGCTGTTTAAGAAAAGCCAGTGATATTTCATCCATTGTCAAACTTGGCACTTGAGCAAAATAAGGACCAAAGTAAACATTTATTGAGTCATGAGCGATTACTGAGAATTCCTCTTTTATAAAAAGAATAAGCAAATAAACCATGATTTATAAAAACCCTGGCTAGCTAAATCAGTTAATAGCTCTATTCAAAAAATTCTTATCATGTAAACTGTGAATTGACAATTATAATAGAAAATTACCCATTTCTCTATGAATTTAATATACATATAGTTAACCACCTGCTTGACTGTTACACAGAGTCATTTAAATGTGCAAATGGTTGTTCAAATGTTTGAAGGCTTTTGAACCAAAAGCAATAATTGCCAGTCTGTGTTAATGGAAACACACAGAATGATGCTCGCTTTTCTCTGTAATAACTATAAAAAATTCTTTGGGCTTCCAACACTCTCTAAGCACATGAGGAGACTTTTACTGGAAAATCTCACTGGAGAGACAGAACCCCTCAACCTGGGCCAAACAGTTGAGAATAAGATAGGAAAACATTTGCAGGATAGGTATCAAGACACACATTCTTACCATATCAACTAGTTATGAGCCTGAGCCAGGAGACTGGTGGAGCTCAAGGCCAGCCACGTCAATAAAGTGAGGTCTTGTCTCAAAAAAAATCAAAATTAGGGGTTGGGGTTTTGGTAAGTGAATAAATTCATAAGAATCTGAATTTAGATCCCCAGCACCTACAAAAATAACTAGGCATGGCCTTAAGCGTCTGTAACCGCAGTGCTGGCTGGGAGAGACACAGGTGGACCCCTAGAGCACATTGGCCAGGCAATCTAGACAATTATAAATTTCAGATTTGGTGAAGAAATACTATCACTGCAAAAATAAAGTGAGGAGAAAAAAAGACAGCATGCATTGACCATTGGCCTCCAGGGGCATAGCCATTTGCACACGTGTTCCCAACCACAGACAAGTGCACAATGAACAACCATGGCAGTAAAGTTGACAAATGGCCATTTCTTCTAGCATGGCTCTACTTAAACAGAGGTCTTAATGATTCTTAACAATGGCCAATAGCCATAAGACAGACATTGAGGAGTCAGGCCAAGTTCAAAGTAAGCCTTGGGAGCATGTCATTGCTCAGTTCCTTCCTTTGACTCCAGGCAAGTGATCTTGTGCTTTCTTTTTGTGGCCTCCGGACCTGGTAACTATGTATGCTTGTGGGTTGTGGCTCATCCTTATAATGCTTTTTCTCTTCAATGCAATGTGTCAACTCCTGGTCCTCTGTCCTGGGCTTTGGTGCTGTATATAGAAATGTGATGGTAACTTGGTGTGTTCTTCCATCCCACCTCCTAGGGATCTCTCTGGAGCAGGTAGTTTCTCCAAGGTTATGATGGGCCATCACAGTGCACATTAAAACTGAGAACCTTAGTGTCCACCATAGTGAACACTACCACTTATGAAACTGACCACCATGGTGACCACTAAGACTGACCACAGTGAGCACTGCAACTGGACACCAGAGTGAGCACTGTAGTGTTCACGATGACGGACTAGCACAGTGGACATCACAACTGATCACCACAGTGGCTGTTATGACTAATCATCACAGTGAACATTACCACTGATAACCAGGGACTTCAGTAACTGACCATTGAACATTTCAGCTAACCGCCAGAGTGACCAGTATGGCTGACCATCAAAGTGAAAACCAAAGTAACAACTACGACTGGCAATCACAGTGAACACTAAAACTGACCACCACAGTGGCAGCCATAGTAACCACTACGGCTGACCATTACAGTGAAAACAGCTGACCATTTCTATAACCACTATAACTGACTATCACAACGAATAATACAATTGATCACCAGAATGACCACTATGGAGAACCATTACCGTGAACACTAAAACTGACCAGCACAGTGACAGCCACAGTAACCACTATGACAGGCCATCACAGTGGATACTGGAGCTGACTACCACAGTGACCATGATGATTGACCATCACGGTGTTACTCTGCTTTTTCTGGAGCTTTCTGACCAACAGGCTGCAGATGGAAGACACCTCATTTTGAGTTAGAGATAGGATTCAAGTATATAGAAAGGTCTAGAAAACACTTGGGGACATGCGTGAAGGCAAACTCAACCTAATTTCTAGGCTTTCATCTTCAGTGGGGAGTCAGAATTTGAGGAATTTAAATTACTTGATTTCCTCCAGCTGCCCAGAGTGCACACTGGTCTCCCTTTTTTATTCCCTCCAGATTTATACTACTGTTACTTTATATGAGCAGTAGGTAAATGCAATTGTCATGAAGAGTGACCCCATGAGTGGAAGAAGGCAACCTGTGCTTGCATGTTGTCTGATCTACACAAGCTGTTTTTAAAGGGCAAGGTGATAGGGTGGGGTCCAGGCAGCCCTTTTAAGAAAGGGCCCTAAACAACAAAGTGGCAAAGAAAAGGAGTTGCTTATCTTTACTTTGGATAAACGGAGAGAAACTCAAAGCGACTCCACTAAAATCAGGAACGAGACAAGGCTGTCCACTCTCTCCATATCTCTTTAATATAGTGCTTGAAGTTCTAGCAATAGCTATAAGACAACACAAGGAGATCAAGGAGATTCGAATTGGAAAGGAAGAAGTCAAACTAT
>JAQHUG010000073.1:1775758-1811840 GCA_028555095.1 Dicrostonyx torquatus
CAAGGGATTGAGCTACCAAGGTCCAGTGGAAGGGCAGAAGGAGGGAGAAGATGAGCAAGGAAGTCAGGACCGTGTGGGACTGGCCCACCAACAGAGATAGTGTGCTTGATCTATTGGTAGCTCATCAAATCCACCTGGACCAAGACTGAATGAGCATATGACCTAACTAGACTCTCTGAATGTGACTGCCAATGGGGACTGACTGAGAAGCCAATGATGATGGCACTGGGACCTATCTCTTCTGCATGTATTGGCATTTTAGGAACGTATTCTATATGGATGCACACCTTCTTAGACCGAGATGGAGGGGGGAGGGCCTTGGGCTTCCCATAGGGCAGCGTATCCTGCCCCATCTTAAGGAAGCAGGGGGAGGGTTGTGGGGTAGGGGGGAGCGGGAGGGCCGGGAACAAGGGGAGTAAATGTAAATTTTTCTTTTAACAATAAAAAAATATGGAGAAAAAAAAGAGTATATGCTTGGCAAGTGCTCTACCCCTGAGTCACAACCCCAACACGGATAGTATTTTAAATTTGAAGTGGTTGTCCAGCCTGCGAACAACCAGATAGTGTATAACATGAACAAGCTATTATTACATGTCTGATTCTGGAAGTCCTCAAATCTAGTTTTCAATTCTCCGGAGACATTCTCCCCACTATGATGCAGCTGTCCTTCATTTCTGCTTTGGTTTCTTCAGTGCCACCATGGCCTGGTATCCAGCTTTCCCCTCTAGGTTGTTTCTGAATGAGTTTCAGATACCCTGAAAGAGTAGGTTTCAATTACAACCTCAATGGACTGAGACCGTTCACCAGAGCAGACACGAGAGCAGGCCAGCTTCTGAGGACAGTGCCAGGAGAATTCTGTGCATGTCCTATGTAATTTTGTCACTGTACTTTTCAGTTATTCTTCACTTGGTGCGAAGAATGACCTAGGATGGTGATTTTGAAGAGCCCAACTTTCCCTAAGTGAAAGTTATTAGGGAAGGGACAGCAAGAAGTAAAGGGGACCTGCCAATCTCAGAAAATCGGGTGCTCATTTCTTTATTGGGGGGAAGAAGGAAGGGAAGGAAGGAGGGAAGAAAAGGGAGAAGAAAGGAAGAAACATGGGAGATGAAACGGGTTTTTCTGTGCTCTTGTCCTGCATATATGAACAGAGAGCTGAAGTCCCACAGGAACTGTAAGCCCTTGGAGCCAAACACGGATCTTGATCCCTGGGCGTCCTTACAAGCTGACATTAGGCAAGCTACATACTCCATGACTGGATGGGACAATGGAGGCACATGGCAATGGGAGGGGAAGATGAAACAGGCACAGGTCTGGTTTCCACAGAGGTCATGATCTAGCCACCAATGGCTCACCGGGGCTGAACATTCCAGCTCTCCCCATGTGTCCTTGCTCGCTTCTCTGACAGCACTCCACTTAGGGCTGTCGAGAGTAGGGGATAATTTGAGGCAGTGTGTTTAAAAGCAGCATATGTTGACTCTGTGAAGCTCTCTAGTTGGTCTCTGAGTTTGTGGAGCATGCTCACACCTGATGACTCAGGACAAGGCACATTCAGTGTGAAGTCAGAGAAGTCCTGGGACTTCTAGGACAGATTGATTACCTTGGGCAAGAGGAGAGCCGGGCATCTGGATTCTGACTGGATAAGAAGAGCTGAGGCAGCTTTGGCGCTGTCTAGTTCTTCAGGCAGAAACTTTCTATGCGAAAGTTGGAAGCACGTGAAAAGTAAACATCGGTACATAGGACGAGCACACACACAAACCAAAGGCCGTCTCTCCTCAGTGCACTTCATCTACAGAACCTGGGGGGCAGGCTGATAGCTGCTTCTGATTCACGTGCGTTCTTTTCTCTGGGGTCCCTGGTGTTGGGGTTCCTACGTCTCAGTTTGAATCATGGGGTAAGGTTTCACTAAGGATAAGCTTAGTGTACATGTGTGTCCCAGTCCTAGTGAAGCCATGGCTCAGAAAAGTGTGTGGTCAGTTGCGCACCTGAAGAAACAAGGTATGCTCGGTCTGTCCTGAGGCCTGCTTGGGTATAGGCAAAGACTGAAAGGTTACAGACCTAATGTCACTTGCTGGCCAAGGTTCATAGATCACATGTCACTGTCTGTCCAAGGGTGCTGAGAAGTTAATAGATAGGCCTCTGGACTCCCATTAACTTTTCCCACTTTGTGGTTTCAGTGGTGTGATCAAGCAGAATTCCCCTCTTTGGATACAGACATTGCTAAAAATGTCTTCTTATCAGAAAAAACATCAGCAGGGGGGACCATTTTCGTTTCGTTTCGGTGATGACAATTCGGGAGCTGGTTGTTTTAAGATAAGGTTGCAGGTGCAGTAAGATTAATTTTTTGGAAAGCATGGTTATGTATCTGATGCAGCTTGCAAATCTCTCAGGGGAACAGCTGCTGGTGTTCACATCAGCTCACAGGTGAGATGATAAGTTATCTTGTGACATCAGGACCAAGGAGTTTTGTTGTATCAGATAAGATAAAGGTAAGCATTTGCTGCTGGGGTTTCCGCGGGACCCAGCATTCTGCACTTAGGTAGGAAGGCCATATGGCTGAGCTGGGGATGAAGTCATGCAGGTTTGTTTTTAAATAACTCAGTAAATACGTGCTTTTAAGAGATTTACCAGGAACTTTTGCCTTTATCCTCTCCAAAGAAGGATAAAGCAAGCTTAATACCACATTCTTCCCATTTGTACATGCATGCATGTGTGTGCAAACACACGTGCCTGAGCATACATAAACACACACACACATGCACGCACACTTCAACTTTATTTAGTTTAGACAAAAGAAAAATTATAACAATTTTTAGCCTAAGGTTTTTTTTTATAACTCTGTTCCCCTTGGAGCTATCAAAAGAAGATCTATAACACAATTCTCCTCTTTCTTTAAAAAAAAAAACTTATTTCTAAATTTTGTATATCTGCATCAGTTTATATGTACCATGTGTGTTACAGGTGCCTGGCGAGGTTGGGAGAGGGCATCGTGCCCTGGAACTAGTTATAAGCAGTTGTGAGCCACCTGATGTGGATACCGGGGATTGAACCCAGGTCCTCCGCAAGAGCACTAAGCTCTCTTCACCCCTGAGCCAACTCTTCAGTTCCTCCCTGAAGTTTCTCATATGTAGCTGTGGTGGTTCCTGGATTTTTCTCAGTTATGTGCTGGGCTGTCATCAGTGTTAGCCAGGGTTTTGCTTCGCATTTCCTGTACTCTGAAGTAGTATACCAGGATTTGCTGGAACTATGCAAATTGTTTGATTGAACAAGTGTCTGTCCCTTATCTATTTATTGTGCAAGGTACATCAGCTACTGAAAATCAGGTTTATGCTTTGTGTCCTTCTAGCCCTGGGATGAATTGATGTAAAGAGCATATAGTCTCCAGATTCCTGGTCTATTAACAATGCAGTTGCTGATGGCTTTTCTTATCCTCTATAAGGGTGAAACCTCTATCCAATAAGCAGTATCTGTATTCATGTATGTGTGTACATGAAAAGGTATGTCTTGTGTGTGAAGATGTGTGTCATTTTATGTTGCTTTGATACTCAATATCATAAACCTGTACATGTCATTTGATCAAATCATTAAACCGTTTGAGGCAAGTCCAGATATTTATAGTGATAGCTAGAGCAAACAGTGCTCACACAACATGCGAACAAATAGGTGAATTGTGGCGCCTGAACAAAACACAATGCAAAGAAATCTTCATAGTTTGTAATATAAGTCTTAATCCATGAAGAACAAATGTTCCATAGAGTTGATGTAATCATTGTTTTGATATAGAGCATTTTCTGTCTTTTATTCACCAAATAAAGATATTATCCAAGGAAGTGTAAAGACATAATCATTATATCATGTGGTAAATTTTCAAAGAAAAAGATAAATTCTTGGCGTATGTTGCCTACCCTCAGTTCACACATTCGATGTCTTCAATACCGCTGCCACACGAGGCTTTTTCCTGTCTGGCAGTAGAAAAGGCTGGTGGGTAAGGACTTTCTTCCAATAAATTCTTGTAGAAGTGTTTCTTCTCTTTGGAACCAAGCTTAGAACCTTACCTGAAATAGAACCAGGACTAGAGGCAATGAGTACAGATGAGAGAACCAGAAAAAGATGCATGTGTCCATATATATTGACCTATATACATTTGTATCACTGGATGTCAGTGTGTACTTGCATGTATATGGCATGTGTGTGCACTTAAATCAATGGTCGAGGCCATTTCAAGTGCAGAGAGGCTCCAGTGTTTTGCCTATCCCCAGGGGAAGATGCTGCCTGAAGCAGGTCTTTCCCTGTCATCAAGACTTAGGTATTTTACCTTTATTCATAACCAAAAGACTCGACTTCTAATTTTAAGGGCAAACTCCTAAGGTTAGCACAAATGACTAGTATGAAATACAAGTTCTCCTGGCCAGGAAAACTTGAGTATTAACAAGTAATCTTGTGTCTCATAATATTACGAAAGATCATACTTGTAGTTAAAAACGTTTGTGTTATATGTGCTATCTCAATAGATAATAAGAGTTGGGACTGAGACTGATGAGAGTTGAGAAGGAGACTGGAAGAAATCCCACAGAGCTTAATATGCAGACATACAAGGCAGAAGTAGTCTTTTTACTGCACATCTTGGGCTCAAATACACCAGATTTGGAACATGGTACAAAAAAGTAGCCTAGTGTAGTTTTTATAGGTCAGTAATCACTGACTTAGCTCTGTTATAATAAATGTTCATCTATCACAGCTTGCCATTTATAGGCAAAATACTTGAAGCAGTTTGAGAAGCTGAAGATGTACCCCTAAAAGTTTATGTAGATCTGAGCTGTATTTTCTGCCAGATAAAAAGTAGCCCTCAAGCCCCAAACTAAAATATTTATGAAAGTTTCACATGTACAAAATTGCTACACATTTTATTTGCAGGTTGCAAAGTGAAGTGTTAAGCAGTAGCTAATCTCTGCTTGCAAATACCTCAGCTCAAACGTGAGGGTGCAACCTGTTGCTGCAGACAGCAACGTGTGTGAGTCTCAAGTTCCTACATGGGATGAAAAACAAAATCTCAAGCAGGTACAGGCTAAATGAGCCCCTGTATCCAGCATTCCAAAAATGGCAAAATAAGAGCTGTCAAACAGGTATAGTGGGGGTGGGGATAGGGAAACAATAAAGAGATGTGACCGAAGAGCCAACACCAGGGAGTGTCTCTCTCTGTGATGATGGAGCCGTTCCGAATCTTGACTGTGGCCGTGATTACATAAACCTCCACATGTGGTAACATGTCACAGATCTACACACGAAATTATCAGCAGACAAAAACAACAAGCGAAAGCTTGCTTTTCTGTGTTGGTGTTGTGTTTTAGCTACTGTCCTCATTGTGTAAGATGGCAGCACCGGGGGATCCTGGCTGGTGGGTCTAAGAGGACTGTGGTGTACTGTTTTTGTAGTGAGGCTGTAATTATTTTGAAATATGAAGGTCTTAGATCTTGTGTTGAAGAAGGAATCCCAACTACTAATTAAACATACTTAGGAAGCAATTTAAGCAGATTGTGGTCCTTTCTGGAGGTGGGGTTTTTGGGAACAAACACCAAAGACTTGATTTACCACAAGCCTAGCATGCACGTCTGGAACCGTCAAGCTGTGCAGATGAAGCAATGGCTCTTTACATCGCTTCTTTAAAGGTGTAGACTCCGGAGCAAGCAAAGATCTTACAGATGATGTGGGCCAAGCTCTACTGTTCCCCTCTCGAGGTTTTGGTAAACTCATTGGTAACTGGAGAGCTGCGTCCTCCTTTCCCAGGAGTGTTCGGCCTAGTTCTAAACTTTACAAGTCACCTTTTCCCAGTACAAACAACAGAAAACTTAGTGGTAATCTTGTAAGTTGTTACTTATTATATATGACAAGAATTCCAATTTGTGAGGAGACACGGTGATGGACAGCATCTTGCAGGTTACAAACAGGTAAATATGAACCAGGCTGCACACTACTGCTTAGCAAATGTTAACTGTTTCAGACGAAGGCCTCGGCAGGTTTCTTGAGATAAATTACTATTACATCTCCTTGGTAACATCACGATTACAGTCACATATATTCACAAAGGAGACATCTGCTGGGTCAGTGTCGTCCATGACAACCCACGGATCTGCTAACTCATTGAGATTTGAGGCAAGCAAAGACTAACTAGTGAATTGGACCTGCTGTCACTTGGAATAAAGAAGATATATTCTCTCCTTGACTCGTGTAGTTTACACTTTCTTAGTCTGTGACTTTTCTTCTTGGATTGCTAGTACCTGAGTTCCTTTGGAAATTCACCCCCTGTACAGACCCAGAAGCCTTCAGGTTGGGTCTTTACTCTTGATCTCATGCATAAACAAATGACCTTAATAACAGGATTCTCTGTGTGGGTATTGATTTTTGTGTAGTCTACAATGATTCAAGTCAGTCTTTGAAGTAAACACAGGAACAAAATTAGCCACCCAGATCTTTTGTATAACCATTTTATTAACAAAAGGAACCCATGGGGTTCAAACAAGAGTACAAAATACAATTTTTATTTTCTGCTTGGTTAAGTTATTACATTTTTAATAAAAATCTTTAAAAAGCTAGTGAACTTATCAAAAACATAACCCTTGCCTACTGAGTTTCTTATTGTGCAAAACAAAAACCACAGAAAGTAAAGTTCTGCCCAGGGAAGGAAAGATCTGTGTGCAGCAAAAGACACACACTTTTAATCTCAAACTTCGGGCATCAGAAAGAAAATCCGAAGGGCACTTTTCATTTTTCCAAAACTAAAGGAGAGCAAGAGGGGACGAAACAGGCAAGTATCAGCAGTTAAGGTCTGGTCTTCACTGGCAGGTTTCAGAAGCAGTTGTCTACATTCATCTTATCCTGACTATGTGCTTTGGGGCGGACATATCCACACACAGTTGTGTCTCTGAGCTAGTCTCGTGCACGCCACAGTTGGCTCTGCTTCACTTCCCCACGGTTCTTCACGGTTTCTTTAAGCAAACTGACTGCACTGGCTTTTCTGCAGGGAGCCAACCTGGTCCACACTGTCACTTCCTTTCCCTTGGTTTTGGTTTCATGGAGACGGACCACATGTGGACAAAACATGGAAATTATGGGCTGGAAGTTTTTCGACAGGGAAAACAGAAGAGTTTAGATAGTATTCGAACACTCACAACTGTTTACAGACATACAACAAAAAGACAAAAGAAATCTCTAAAAATTAACCTAAGAAATAATGTTTGTGGCAATTCCCACACCACAATTACTGGCAATACCATTTGGCATTTGAGACAGTGACTTAACAATGAAATACTCGTGTTTGACACTAACACGACCACAGGAGAGGTATGCTCAGAGGGGACAAGTACACATTTAGCTAACCTTGGTATAAAAATTCCTGAATGAATGGCCCACTGACTTTTGAATATAAAATTTAACCCTAGACAAATGTCTTTAAGTGAATTTGGTGACTGGAGAAAAATCCATCGTTCTGACGGATACAGCACAACCTTCTGCCCATGAAGCACCAGGGTGTCTAGATCAAACCCTTAGGACTTGGCTGGTCCAGACCTTCACCGGGAGACTATCCCTCCCACCTGGTGTCAGCAATGTTCTCAGCTCCTGGGACTGACAGATTGGAGGCAAAACAATTGAGCGTGTGACCATGAATGGGAGGGGAAGAGGCTGGTAAAGACATGGTTGACCCTGCCAGCAGCAACACACTTACAGCCCTGTAGTCTCAATTCTCCTGAGGCTCAATGACAACAAAATATTGCACCAAAACAATTAAAAAAAAATCACAGTTTAAATGGAATTACTAACAAACTGGAATAAGAACTTGCAGTATGGCAGCTGTCATGCATCCACCAAAGCCACATCACAGGAAGAGCACAGGCACATTCCTATCCTCGTCTGGGTTGGGATTTCTTTTAAGATCTTAGGTGTTTGCATTTATTTCTATTTTAATGCTACGTTCATGGAGTTTTCCCCTAGTCTAGCTTCAGATCAAGTGGCAGATTGAAAGGTGTCTGCTAATCACGTCCAGCAGAAACCCCAAAGGTCAGTCAGGCCTGGAGTGAGCAGGCCTGACAAAGTCACCAGAGGTAGCAGAAGAGAACACTCTATTTTGTGTAGGTATCAGGTATCCTAAAGATGTCATGCCTACCCCATCTTCTCTAATATTCCCCAGGTAAATAAGGGATGAGGAACATCAAACACACATCCTGCAGAAGTTCTTAAAGTGGAAGAACAACCTTGCACACACACATGAGAACTCCTCTTTCCTTCTGATGTGGCAAGCTTGAAGGAATCCCTTCTAGGCTTCCTAATACAGCATAGCCAATTTTCAATGTACATTTAAACCTCCTCAGGAAAGAGCAGAAACATTGTCACTTCTTTCAGGATCTCCCATGACCATGGACTCCAGAAAGAATACTTTCAAGGACCTCTATCCTTGCTGTGGTAACATGGTAAGAAATCATGAAGACCCCAAAACCTGGGGACCTCAATTCTCTTGAAAGTAGACCATTTCTTCATTCACACTCACTTCCAAGCTGTCTTGCTCCCCCAAATCAGGCCTTCCTACCAAGCCCACAAGTTGCTAACTGTGTGAACCCTGGTCAGAGCACACTCCTGTAGCATTCCAGTTCCTTAAGACTCTTCAACAGTGCAGGCCTTCCTTCACTTCCTCTTCCACCACCAGCACTTCCGGTATCTCAGTTCACATTTTCATGCACTTTTAGAGGGGACAACTGGCCCCATCCTATAAACTTGAGCAACCATCCCATCGGCCCACTAAAAGGCTCTCATATTCGTCCATATCTGTCATCTTCATACTTGAAGTGCATTGACGTTCTTAAGTTAACTTTCTCTCTCCTCTAACAAGGCAGGCAAAAGAACCAATATTCTAAGTTGGTAACAACACAGTGAATTCTGCTATCTCTTCAGAGAATGAAGGAAACAGGCTGGGTCTCTTCGGCATCTCCGGGATGTGGATCAACCTACAAGACAGAAAACCGGGTAATGGCTAAGCACCTTGGTTCTCCTACCTGCTTCTAATTACACGATAGCTGTAAATGTTAGTTGCTAGCACCTGTTATTAAGTCCTCCACTGACTGCTGAGCTCTCTATCTTCTATGGCCAAATAAAGCATCTTCACGGCACCCCACAATAGTGCATATGCATGCCACAGATCACAAGCTAAATACCAGAAGATGTGCTAAGTGTGGGATAAACTATCAACGCTGTAAGAACAAGTTTATGCATATACTCAACCATGAGTCAGCAACGGTACACTAATGAACAGAGGGGGCCAAGTGATCATCTGCAGACAGTATAAGGAGTTTAATTTTCTTTACCTCTGAGTAAAGAGGTGGAGGCTGAAACCGGAATTCTTGTATGCAGGCAAACAGAGAGTAGCATGCTTCTCCTTCACAGACAGGGGGCTGAGGGTACGGAGGAACATGTCGGGAGAATTCTTCCTCGGACACCACGTCTGCATAATTTGGTGGTGCTGAAACAGAAATGGAGTTTGAGGTCTGAAATCCATGCAAAACTTCCAAAAGGAAGAAAGTGAGCCACACTGAAGATTCTGTGGCCATCACAAGAAAAGTTTTAGTTCCCTTAATACACAGCCACTAATACTGATGACATTCTATTTCAATTACACTCTTTTTCTTGTGACCTACATGTCACAATCCAGGCAAACAAAACTCTCTGAGGTATAACTGTAGAAAATGTGCAACAGTCTATACTTCTATCTGAACCATTTCTCATTGTTTTAACATTATAAAGTAGCCTTGGGAGGTGCTGGCTTTATTCCTGGGTTTGTCACTGGCTTTGTGCCATGGCTAAAGTAAATGTTCAAGATGCCTTTTCCGGGGATGTTATATAATTTTTGTAGTATAAAATAGTATAAAACAACAGAGGAACCAGGCGGTGGTGGTGCATGCCTTTAATCCCAGCACTCGGGAGGCAGAGGCAGGCGGATCTCTGTCAGTTCAAGACCAGCCTGGTCTACAAGAGCTAGTTCCAGGACAGGCTCCAAAGCCACAGAGAAACCCTGTCTCAAAAAACCAAAAAAAACCAAAACAAAACAAAACAAAAAACAAAAAACAAACAAACAAAAAACAGAGGAGCTGTGATGGTTCATTCACTGTCAACCTGGACGTGGAATCACCTAGGGGACAGAACACTGGCCGTGTCTGTGAGGGACTTCCCAGAGACTGGACTGAAGTAAGAAGAACCACTTTGATGTGAGCAGCTTTGTCCCACGGGCCAGGGACACAGACTCAGTTAAGAGAGCTGGGGTGCACTGAGCACCAGCACTCATCTCTCTCTGCTTCCGGATTGGGGATGCAATGTGGCCAGCTGCCCCACACTCCTGCAGCCAGAGCTAAAACGTCTCTCACTGCCATTCTATCTTGCATCCTCAAATTGAAAGTCAAACGAACCCTTTCTCCCTGTGGTGTCATTCTGCCAGGCATTTGATCACTGCCAAGAGAACATGTACACACTAAGGCAGTGGGAGAGTTGACATGCAAACACTTGTTCCTGTCATGTTCTGCTTTCAGCTAGTCTCTATCTGAAACTGCACTGTAGAAGACATGAATGTTTTACCTTCAGGCTGCTCTGGCAGGGTCAGTGCCAACCAGCTCATGTCCATACTGAACTGGCTTGCAACACTGCTGTTTCTGCGGCCAAAGCCACTGTATGGAACAGTACCAATAACTAAAGGCAGCTCCTGAGTCAGTTTTTTAGCACCAGGAATGTGGATGTATACCTAAGATGCACAAAAGAAAAGCCCGTGTGAGGGAGAGGAAGGCACAGATTTAGGAGAAACCTCATTGGAACTAAGCTGATTCAACTTCCTTTGTCTCTCAGCATGCCACCCCAGGACAAACATAAATTGTCCTGACTAAACAAAACGAAGAACAAACTCTAACCACAGCACAACCTTGTGACGGGGCTGTGGCCTGCGCGTGTTTCACTGTAAGTTGGCCTATCTTGTAACCATCATGGAAAATGAAGCTAATATTCAGTATCACAAACACTCCTGACATCACCCCGATTCCTTTAATTTATCTCACTAAAGTCCCCTAGGTAGAGACAGATTTTTAGTGACAGTAAAGGCCCATCTTTAATACTCATGAATGCTAACATTTCCCCAAGTATTAATGTAACAACTAGAGACAAAGTTTGCAGTCCTATGGCTTGCTGCTCTGTTTTGTGTATGTTTAATTATTGAAAAAGCTTGCTTACAGCTAAGGAATAGTCCACTCTGATAATGCAGCAATCCAGGATGGATGGAGTAACAGGTGGAATTTTCAGCATTTTCCCGTTCCATGTGTCTGTAGTTCCAGAACCAATGTGGTTTCCTCGAACATTGGCAACCATGTGCCGGACCGTCTTCGTCTTTCCACTAGCCAAATATGTCTGGGTTTGGAATATGGCCGCCTTAGGAACAACCAGGCGAGAGGAACAATTCTCTATTTCTGCATAGATGGGAATAGCTTCTCCTGAAAAGAGAAGTGAAACAAGATGGATCTGGGGACAGTTCAGAACATTCTCAAGAAATCAATGAACACTGCCACAGCCAACAGAGCTGCAGCCCTGCCTGGAAGCTTCTGTGAGAAATCTTAGGGAGTAGAATGGCCAGCAGTGCCGAAGGTGACATTTTATGTCAGTGGCACTGCTCACTTCTCCAGTGTAAAAAGACAACACTCAGAAGCCTCAAGATATGTAACTAAGCAATATGCATAAATCAAGATAAGGCTCAGAAAGAAATGATGCAGGAGGAGGCTAAGTATAAAGCTTCCTAACAACCTCCCTGAAGTCCGAGGAATGAAAACCTGACCAGCAGCAGGCAGAGTCTTGGCTTCTAGGGAACGGATAAGGTTAAGGTGCAAACAGTGACAGGGCAGGTAAGTGAGTTCTCAGAATGACACATCTATGCCACAATTCACCAAGAGCTCTGCATCTTTCTGTGTAACATTAAAATAAGTCAGCGCTTCCCCACTCTCATGAGTTTTATTTTGTTACTAAAGCAACAAGACTGGAATCAGAAAAATAGGAGTTTTATTAGAGCCTATTATACATGCCCTTAAAAATATGCAAATCTTAATTATAATTTAAAATACAAAGTACTTTATAGTTTACAAAATGTACTGCTTTAAATGGCGTCAACCATCCAGTAAAATCCACGAGCCTTTGGTTTGGGCCTTCGCAAACACGCTGCTTACCATTACAGTAGCCCTTTCTTTCAATCTTGACACTCAGTGACACAGGACCAGACGTGAAGAGCCAGCAGCCAATCATTTTTTCCTGCGTTTTCAGCACAGGAGTCTTGAAAGTTGCAAACAAAAAGACTTTACTTAAACTATTCAAGAGAACTTATAGTCTTCTAAAGAATAATTATAAAGAAATACCAATCTTCCTTATTCTTATGTGATATCATGCACTAAAACCCATTTCCCTCTTAGGAAAACCAGGGCAAATTCTTAGATTTGAACGAATGTGACATCATCCTATTTTATCCTGAAGTTATTGTGTTTCTAGGAAATGACACAACATCCTTTAGAAAAGTAACCAACGGTCATACCAAGGGTCATATTCATACTTTATTCTACAACCATTGTTGTAGTGTGTGTGTGTGTGTGTGTGTGTGTGTGTGTGTGTGTGTTAGGCACGGCGTAGTATATGCACAAGTGTGTGTGTGGGGTGTGCCCCCATGCCAGGGCATGCAGAAGGCAAGGGAAAATGTCCAGAATCTTTCCTATCACTCACCACCGTCTTTTTGTTTGGTCTCCCAGTGAATCTGAAGCTTGCGTTTTAATCTAGGCTGGTCAGCCTGCCAGTGAGCTTTAGGGACTCACCCACCTCTGTCCCCAAATTCTGGGGTTATGTGAGGCTACTCCCAGTTCCTGCATGGGTGCCGGGGACTGGAACTCGGGTTTTCTTGCTTTCACAGCAACACTCTTACTGCTGAGCACCTTACTAGGACGGCGGAACCATGTTTTAGGACAACGCAAAGGTCGGGAGAAAGATGCAGTGATGTAAGAATCCACAGTCAGGACATTACACTGCTCGGCACACACCGCAAGGGATGAGAAAACAGTCTTTTTGCTTACTTCAGAATACATTTCCAACAGAACTTCCAAGAGTTCTTGGACCATTCTGGGGGCTTTAACTGTGCATCCACACACCCCGTGTCAGCAGCACTGAAAATGTGATGAGATACATTGTACCCCTCTATAGGAGTCTGTTCTTCAAAGCAAGAAAAAAACTCCGCTGTGGCTTGAAGGGTCTGTTCATAAACTGGAAAAACAAAACCTTTCTGCCAAATATTGCTGTTGGTCGTCTTTTTCATCAATTTTAAAAGTTAATAGTAAAAAGGTCAAGCGTCCGTTTTTGACAAAAAAAAAACAACACAACAACAACAACAACAACAAAACATACAGTTTTTTAAAACTACAAAGCCAGCACTTTACCAAATGGAACTTAAGGAGCTATCAAAGCAAGTCTGTGCCGGGGCAGCGTGGTTCTGGCTAAGCCACACAAACATGGTGTGTCTGTCATCTGCTATCTCAAGGGGGAACATTTATTCTACTTCTTGTGAAAATAAGAACTAAAAAAAAATTTAGCTGCTGGCTTTTCCCTTGTCTTTAAAAATAATATTGGCTAGAAAAAGAAACATCCAATACTAAAAACACGTATTTGCCACATTAGTGTCAAGATGGAAAGTTTAAATTATCTCAGTATTATCTATGAAGCAAAAAATAATACCATTCATTCATATTTAAATGAAGACCCATTTGGTCCTATTGGCTTTCATGAAAGCCGAAGGTATAATTTTATATTATTTTGATAATATGGGTGCAGATAAAAGAATGTAGCTCATTAGTTCCCATCCTGCCTATTCTGTTGTTTCTTAGAGTGTGATCCTTCTTATCAGCCTACAGTATTTCTGATGATTGTTAGAAGTTCAATGCCTTAATGTGGCCAAATCTGTCATAAGGAAATGATAAGTGAAAGGCTCATGGTGGCAGCTGCACACGCTTACTTAATGCTAGAAAATGACATGCAAAATGGAAGGATACATAGCATAATGGCCTGGGCTTCAATAACAGGCTGAGTGTGATTAATACTCTTTCGTAATTACTGTTCCTCAACCTGCTATTACTGGAGAGTTTAGAATACCACAGTCCTGTGAATGTGGTCACGCTGGTCAAAGTAGCCCCTCTCTGCTATGCATTATTGTTATTAAGACTTATTAATGTATTTCAAGCCTGTGTAACTTTTTGGCAAAAGCAGCCCTGAACAGCAGGGACATAATCAATAGTATTAACACACATAATTTGTAATTTGCCCAACCTAGAATCACATCTTTATAGTGAACGCCTATGGGTTACAATGTGTTTTCTGAAGCGTCAGACAGGGATAGTGCAGATCACCACCGTCCTGTCAAAATACAGACATCACTACTGAAAGGGAGGAGGGACGGAGCAAGGAAGAACATACCAATAAGGGTGGTGTGTTGACATCCACGTGACTGACAACCGGGAGCTCTCTTCTTACACTCTGGTCTGGTACTTGGGGTCGTTCCAAAACAGCCCTCACACAGTACTGAATGCTACCATACTTCCCAGTAAAGGACGTTGGCAACGGCCTGAAATAAACCACAGATATTGGTTTATGAGCTTATTTTCACCTAGACAGAGTCAGGAAAAGCATGCTTGACAATGTGGGTTAAGGTTGAAAGGACAGGGAGGGTCACACAGGATGAGCACATGCACTTCAGTGTTGGGGACACCGGTGGTCAAATGACAGACACAAGGCAAGGGAAGGAAACAGAAAACATAGAGCTTCACTCACTCGGACGGAAGTCGAAAGCGAAAGGGAAACTCGTGTTTTCCAGGTTGTAATAAAGTGATGTCTTCACCTGAAAGAGACCACACTGCATCTTAACAAAGATCAACGTTAAATCAAGAGTTCTCACAATCTAAATCATATGTTTTTGAAAAGTTGGTTTTCCTGGCAGGACACTCCACAAGTTCATTAAACAGATCAAGAGAACTAAATTTAAATTTATCTTTTACCAAGAAATACACACACACACACACACAAAAAAAAATCTTCTATCAAGAAAATGATCAATTATATAATTACCATAGAGTGCTACTACCTAGGGCTAAGAGTTCCAAATGCCATATGTGTGCATAAACATACGTGTAGTGCACACACACACACACCTGGATGTTGCTCTATTTATACTAACATGAGACACCAATATTAAACCAGATCTGAAAGGAACTGACAAATTACATTCCTTTGGTTATACTACAAAAATCATACTATGTATTCTTTAGACTGAGATAGAAATCTTGGGGACAGCATTAGTAACAGCTACACAGAAGACAGCCAAAGCAGCAAGAGCCAACTCTTCACCCTTAGCTCTACTGAGATTGACAGGGTTTCTTGGTGGTGAAAGCAGGATTTTCCAAGCACGGCATGGCCCCTTTCCCTGTTCTTGCTAGCATCATTCAACGTCATGCACAGGCTTGTTACTACTGAGCAAAGGCCAAAGTACAGGGATGGATAGTGTAAGACTAGAGAACCTATGATGAGTGCCCACAGTCAGTCTGTTTAATGGGGATCCAAAGTGGATTCCGTGGCTTCCACTCTGGCCAGTGTCCCCAGGGCACATGACAGACCTTCCCTTCCAGCTCATACTTGAGGCTACACTGTGGGTGGAGGAAGGAAGGTGAGAAAAGTATGACAGACAACTTGGTATGGAATTTGTCTTGTTACCTGGTTTGATATTTCTGCTTCATGCAGTCAAAACCATTAATGAGGTGTGCTTCTTTGATTTACCTAATTACCAACAACTCAGTATTTCAGTTCTGTACTTTTAAAAAATAAGAATGCATTACTGGCCCAACGAGTCTCCTAAAACTATCTCTAGTTTTCAGTGTTTTCTACATTAAGGGGAAACAGGAACAAGGGCCCACTTCGCAAAGAAAGATATCACAGGTGGGTGATCTGAAAACACAGGGAACAATGATGATGGTCAGGACACAGAGCCAGATGAAGTAGTGTGATGCACTGTGACTCCCAGAAGCTCCCAATGTGCAGGAGTGGCCATACAAGCCTCAGGAGGGTCCCAGAGAGCCATAGGACTAGAATCAAGGGACACCAACGTACCTCATCTTTTCTAGGGGAACTGGAACAAGACCTGAAATGCGGTCTGGTTTGTGATTGCTAGGCTGCACGTGGCAAAGTGCATGCGCATGTTTAGAAATGTGGTCTTTATATGAATCCAACAGTTACTGGTCTCAAGTGACAGAAGGGACAGTCCCTTCAGCCCTCGGAGATTAGAAATTGGTACTCAAGTAAAGACTAGAGAGAGCAAAAGTCCAGCGACTTCTCTCATGGATAACACTGGGCCTGGAGTCTGAGGATCAGAGTACAGATGAATGGGTATATAAATGAAGAAGGGAGCAGCACGAGGAAGCAGGACAGCTAAATAGAGAACAGGGCTGCCCAGCGTGCTGAAAAGTGATGACGGCCCCTCAGGAAAGAAGTCAACACAGGAATTAAAGTACATCACAGGAGAACATCAACTTGAGAAAATGGATAAACACCGTAATGCCCGGAAAAAATGGGTTTCTGTCTTTCTTAAAACTTTTGTGTTTAGTTAAAAACGTTCACAAAATGCACAATGTAGCCATTTCTGTTCTGTCCTATGGCTCATCACTTCCGCCTTGTCCTCTGAGGACTACAGTGGCATAGGGAGCTGCATCATTCGTAGGAGGACTTCTGGTCAGAGCTCATAGTGAAAGTTTTTCATAAGCCTTGAGATCTTGAGATGGTGCCGTGGGGAAGTGAGGGACCTGGATAAGGTCACACTCTGCGGGGCACCTATTAACCGAAGCCAACTCTCTGGTTTCTGGGTCTTTATCACAATCCATTCTTAAAAGCATGAAGCCGGTCAGCCATGCTGAAAGTAAGTGGTTCAGGAAGGATAATAATTTTAAAGAATATTCTTGGAAGATTTTCAAAACTAGATCCCACCATAACATCTCCTAGGAGTCAAATTTTCAAAACATCTCCTCAGGCCATCGAATGATAGCCAGTTTATAGCGCTAATGACCCCGAGAATCTATCTGTGAAGTTGCTTCGTAGCCGGTATGTGGGTGAAGTGTTTCCCCCTTAACTAAAAGAGGCATTGACTTTAAGAAAACTGTAACTATTCCTAATATATTCTAAGAAAACTGGCAACTGCCTAGAATTAGAAATTCCATTTCCTTAGATCAAAGCTACAATACTTTGCTTGTGGACCAAAAACCTATCTGTTAGTCCAGATTTTACCAAAGCAAATGCTCATTTCTCATCCTAGATTCACGGCTTCCAATTTTATCTCCATTTCAAAGGGCTCAGAGTCTGAATCTTGGACAAAAACCTGTTTACTTCTCTCTTCCATGGCCTTCCTTCCAGTCAGCCATCTTTAACATCTCTATTGGCTATTATCACAGGGAGAAAAAGACTCCTGGAATCCACAAGGAAGAAAGACAGGAAGGCAGGTAAGAGCTGTCTCCTGCCACACCCCTTCATCCAAAAGGCAGCTCCTGTCATAGTGCATATTTCAGGATTTAACTTCTCCATAGGAGGGTAAGATCCAATAAGGAGTGAGCTCGCCTTTGATAGGCACAAGCTGATGAGGCCCAGGTAAAGTGCAGTGGTTTCCGCTGGGAGAAGACTGACTCATGGTTCCTAGCATTTTCATGTTGAACAAGAGCAGTTTATGAGCCAGCATTGGCCCAGCATACATATGCATGGGCACTTCTGGAAAACTGAGTGAGCAGGAAGGCGTAATTCAGAAATTCCCAGATGGCATTGCCTCCAAAGGTCTTTCTGAAAGGGGAGAGGGAAGAGGAAGAGGAGGTGCAGGAAGGGACAGCTCTTAGTAAGACACAGGTTCCCCAGATTGGGAACACGTCCCTTGAACTACCCTGGTACTACTTCCCTCTTCCCAAGATCGAGTTTTCTGCAAATCATCATGAATGGCATGGCAGAGGAGTGTCTAGGGGCGGGACAGGAAAGAGTGGAGGGCCATCAGACTCTGGGCGCCACATAATAGAACACCACTCACTGTCCATGTCTTCAGGTCAGGAAGAACCCTACAACCCAGACAGTCTAATCGCTGGTTCCCACGGCAACGACTCACTCCCTTCTAGGTCACTAGAAGATACCAGGAGGCCAAGTGCCCAACAAAGGTCTGGACACTTCCTAGAAGCCAGGTAGGGGCACAGGCTTGGCCTCCTGCTCTTCACCCATGACAGTACAGATGATCCCCCTTCCAAAAGCTTCCCTCAACTCCACCCACCACCTAAAGGCGCGCCCCCTCCCGCCAGATCTCCATGCTCACCAGCTGGGGCCTCGAGAAGGCACAGGCGCAGGTTCAAGTATTCCACCTCCGAGGAAGCTGCTGGAGTAGTGCCACCGATGCAGACCCGGGCCCCAGCGCTCGGGCCCCAGGCAGAGGTGGCACGGCCATGGGCCTCCAGGCGCAGCCCACGAAGGGCCACCGGCTCTGCAGCCTCCAGCAGCACGTGCCCAGCCACTGTCTCCCCGCTGGAGTAGCAACCCTTGCTCTCATCTTCGAACACTAGTCCCAGGCTCTTGACGCGGCCCCGGGGACCATCGGCCCCCGCATCGCCGCCCATCCCGCCAGGAGATGCGCCTCTGCTAGCGAGGTCGGCAGCGGCCCCGCGTTGGGGTAGCCGGCTCCGCGACGCTGCTGTCACGGGCGCCGGCCGCAAGCCAGGGCCACCACGGCCGCAGCTCCCAGACGGGTGAAACACCCGTACCGGGGCCCTGTCTCTTTAACACACCTCACTGGGACTGGAAAGGGGCCGGCACAGTCCGCCCACGGCGGGCGCCCATAGGCCAGCTGCGAGACATGCTTCTTTCCCATTGGTTGTTCTTTACCACTGAGTCATTTCATTGGCAGCCCCTCACCGGGCTGAGCAGCACGGTGGTGCGTGATCAGGGCAGCTCTACCAATCGGAAGACAGCAGAGTGCACGTGCACAGGCAGTTTATTGGCGGGGGGAATGCACAGTCCTGGGCCATAGACCAATAGTGACACAGTGCGCCCATGTGGACAGAGAATGGGAAACAATATCTGTCAGGGAGGGGGCGGAACCGGGCTCCTAGGCGCTCCAGTGTCGGTGTTGCTATGGTTACAGTGGGGGCGGGCTTTCCATCTACTAGTGGCTAGAGTGTAAGTCTCTGAGTTCTTACTAGAACGTGAACTTGCAGCTGCAGCAGGCAGAGTGTTTAAGATTACTTGAGCAGCACGCCCAATGGGAATTTTCCTGGAAAATAGAACTCAGCCTTCTCGCCTCAGGCTGGCCGCCTTGGAACTTTAAATCGGAGATCAGAATCTGCTACCTTCCGGGATTCTGAGCCTGACCTCTTTGGGTCTCAGAATTCTTGTAGCAGGTGAGAGCTGAAGTCTAGGAAGAATGCCCTTGCCTTGAAGAATTCAGTTCCCAACCGCTGAAGTCCCTTCAGTTTCAATCTCTCTGTTTCTTCCAACTCTAAATAAGGTCGCAGTTTTAAAACAGCACCTGCCACTCACTGGTGCTGCTGTAAACAGCAGGGATCCATTACTGACTGAATAATACTCCACTTGATCATAACAACTTGTATACATGCATGAATTGTAAAATGTATAAATATGTCTGGAAAGAGTTATACACCTGACACACAAGTGCCCCGCCCAAAGGATTTTGTAACGTCAGGATCACAGTCCTTGAACATGCCCAGCTACCTCTCTGATATGTTCCTCAAACACAGCTCTTCTTGATGGCTTCTTTTAAATCTCCTTGTTCTAGATTTCCTTTGCTACCAAGCATAGTTAGATAGTTGTAATTACTTGGCCATCATTTTGTGATCTTTTATATCCTCTCCTTGTCAAAATTATGAAAGATTGATAACTGAACATTGAAACTGAAAGAGATTTTTTTTCCCCAAATGCATTTTTTGAGGATCTTAAAAGTTGTTCAACTGCCCTCTTTTGAGTTTATATTATCAACACAGAACTTTTTATTGTATTGTATTAACTTATATGTATAGTATTTTTATTAATTCCCAGAGAAGTCCATATGTATGTGCAGTGTATTTTGCTCATATTCTACCCCCATTCCTCCCCTAACTCCTTCCGAATCCTTACCCACCTCCACATTCTTTCTAACTTCATGTCTTCTTTTAAATGTTTTATTTAATTTAAATTTTATTTGCAGTCTGAGCTGCTCATATACTCATGCAAGGCCATCCGCATAACATGGCTGACCTACCAGGAGCCACACCCTTCAAGAAGACTATAATAAGGTTTTAGGGAGTTCAAAGATTTCTTATCTCTTCTCAAATAAAATGGAAAGGGCCACAAATTCATCCCTGCTTAACGTCCTGAAATCCCCTTGGTTTTCTGATACCTGTGTTTATAAGGGCTCCTGCTTACTTTCCTTTACAACACAACCTGATCTTCACCATGCACCTGTATGGTATTTATCACTTCATCTGGGACAAAAACTTGGTTCTCATATATTGTTTTTCATTTTTAACCTTTGGTATATAGTATAGAAACAAGCAATACGTGCTCAGTAAATGTCTGTTGACACACTAATGAATCACAGCCCAAATAGTGTCACTGGTTCTGCAATAGATGAATAGCACCCTGCCTCTTCCTGGGCTTCCACTGACTACAGGAAGACAGTCTCTTCCAAATGAAGAAATGGGTGAATTCACAGAATGATACAATACAGAACTGCAGACACGGCGTCCTGTGGTATCAGAGATCAGGCTCTCCAGGTACGTTTGTTTGTTTGTTTAGTTTTGGAGATCCAACTCAAGATCTTTTACAAGGAGACAAGCCCTCTCTCACTAAGTTACATCTCCACCCTTTAGGTTTGAGGCACAGTATTTCAATATAGATCTGGGAAGTATAGAAGTCCAGATCCTTCTGCCTCTGGCTCCTAAGCACTGGCATTTATAAGCATGACCTTTTGTGCCAGCAATGAGTTTAGACAATCGGCAGCAGAATGTGTGAGCAACATCAGCTTAGCAAATATAGTTCTTGGGCTGGTGAGAGACTCAAAGGCACTGCCACGGAGCTGTGCAACCTGAGTTTGTCCATAGGACCTACAAGTTAGAAGGAGAGAACTACTCCTGCAAGTTGTCTGAACTCCACATACACGTCATGGCATGCACACATGCACACACAAATAAATGTGTACATACATGCATACCTACACACGCACACACACATATATTGGTTTTTACAGATGATTACAGTTAAAAGATTGTATAAATCTTAGAACAAACTTTGAACTTTAGGTTTTTAAGTACATTTGAGACTGTTATTGATTATGAGGACTTTTGGAATTGCACTGAGTGCATTTTGCATTATAATATGGCTATAAGCCTTTTGGGAGCCAGGGAGTAGAATGTGGAAATTTGAAAGAAAATGTCCCCCAAAAAGAATGGCACTGTTTTGAAGTAAGTGTGGCCTCTTTGGAGGAAATGTGTCACTGCGCGGGTGAACTTTGAGGTCTCCTATGCTCAAACCACTTCCAGTAGTAGAGCCCTTCCTGTTACCTGCAAGATGTAGAACTCTCAGCTACAACTCCGGCATCATGTCTGCCTGCATGCTGGCATGTTCCACCATGATGATAATGGACCAAACCCCTGAAACTATAAACCAGCCAATTAAATGTTCTCCTTTATAAGAGTCGGTCATGGTGTGTCTTCACAGCAATAAATACCCAAAGATATGTGTGTGTCATTTTATATCACATTCAGTATAATGTACACATGCACACACACACACACACAATCTTACAAACCTTACATCAAGTTCAGAGTAATAAATACTTTTAAATTTGGATCATAAAATGTTTTTGCATTTGTGTGTGTCATTGATATTCCTTTTGATAATTGCCTATTCTAATCATTTGTCCTTTAATTGATTAAGTTATAATTTTTCTGCTCTGCTGTTTGAATTCTTTGTATATTAATATTAATCCCAGGTCAGCAGAATAACTAGCCAAGGCCATTACATAAGCTGTCTGTTTGCTTGAGTAATTGTTTCTCATGCAGAAGCTTTTTAATTCCCTGCAATTCTCACTGTCATTGTTTGGGTTGTCAGACTCCTATTCAGAAAGATGTTGCTTATCTCTGTGTCTTGAAGTGTTTCCGATATGTTTTTCTTCTAGTAGTGTCAACGTTTCAAGTTTTTTATTAAGATCTTTGACCTGTTTTGTGTTAAAAGTCTTTTCCTCTTCCTTATAAATTCCTTCTTCAATAACGTAGTCTTTTATTGAGGTCTTTCACCTCTTTGGTTGGTTTCACCCTATGTATTTCATTTTCTTTTGAAGGCTACTGTGGATGTTTTCCTGATTTCTCTCTCAGCATGTTCATTATTGGCATACAGAAAATACTGATTTTTAGGTATGCAGATTTTTTTCCTCTGGTTACTTTTCTGAAAACATTTACCAGATCCAAGTGTTTCCTGCTTTCCTTTAAATGCTGGCTCATGTCTCCTGAAAAGAAAGCTGTTTCCCTTTCCTTCTCATGCTTTATTGCTGTGACCCGCCCCCTCCTTCCCTCCCACCCCCAGCCCTACCTCCACCCCCACTCCTGCACTAAGGAGAGATGGCCCCACCCCTTATCACAGGCAAGTGAAAGCTGACCCAGATGGTAGGGACATAGGAGAGCTGGCTCCACCTTTCGCCTGAAGTGAGCAGTCCCAGTGGATCAGACTGACCAGCTCAAGCTACCACCCAGATCCTTGGGTTGGCCCACCTTAACACCTACCCCTTCTATGACCTACTAGAGTGCTTGGAGGGACTGGTCCTGCTGAACTTTCTACAGGATCTCCCCCTCCCCCACTAGAACAGCAGGATATCTGATAGGAGTTGCCCTGAGGGTCCAGTATTGATGGTGGGCCAGAGGCCATAGGCCTTGAACCAGACCAAAGACTCTTTGTAGTGAACATTGGTGGGTAGGGTGGATTGGACAAAAGGGTATACTGCATGATGCACTGCAGCTCCCAATGCCACTAGGACCAAAGAACAGGTGTTGGAGAGCAGAGAAAGATAGAGGAGCAAGATTGGTTTTTTACTTTCGTTTTGTTTTTAGTTAATTTTGGTGGGGTCTTTCTTTTGTGGGGGACACTTCAGTCAGGGGTGAGAGGTGGATATGGAGGGATTGAGAGGTGAATGGGGATTAGGATACATGATATAAAATTCCCAAAGAATCAATAAAGAATTCTTATTATTATTAATTATCCTTATGTGGTTTTTGAGATCGCTTTCTCTGTGTAACAGCCCTGACTTCCTGGAATTCACTATGGAGACCTGGCTGGCCTCAAACTCACAGACATCTCCCTGCTTCTGTCTCATGAGTGCTGGAATTAAAGGCGTGCCCCACTCAGACATATGCCTGCCAATTATCTAAAAAAAATGAAAAAAAGATTTCAAGCTCTGTATCAATGTAGACACACTTGTTTTGCTCGTGGTCTTAGAGGAAATTCTTTGAGTTCTCTCCATTTAGTACAGTGTTGGCTCTTGGTTTTTCATGGATACCATGCATTTGAAGCCAAAGACCAATGTTGAGAATCCTCTTCTGTTCCTCCTCATCGTATGTTTTGAGGCAGGGCCTTTCATTGAAACTGGAGCTTCCAGTTCAGCAAGACTAGCTGATCAGCATGCTCCAGAAATCCGCTTGTCTTCAACTCCCTGGATGTTTTGTATATACTTTTATTTGATTTTTTGTTTTTACAGATCTATCTGTCTGTCTGTCTGTCTATCTATCTTTGTTGATTTTCTTTTTTGGATGATTTTTTTGTATATACATTTTAGTTTCTCTTGGTATTCATTTCCGTTTTATTTCACTATGATGTGATAAGATGGAAGAAGTTATTTCAATTATATTTTATTTTATTAAGGAAGGAGATAGTTAAACAAAAAGTGGTAATGGATCCTCATCGCTTTCCTTCATCTGGGGACGTTTTCATTTGCTACTGTTGCTGATGGATGCTTTAGCTGGAGATAGAATTGTGGATTGGCAAGCTCCCCAATGATATGTGGATGCTTCCTAGGGCTTTCTGAAGACCTTTATTTCTAGTAAGAAATCACCACCTCTTTAATGGTTTCCCTACAAATTAGATCATGAGCTAAATTTTTCTACTTTTCAGTTCTTTTTTCTTGTCATTTTTTATCAAATTTGATTTTAATGTCACTTGTTATTTTAATTTATAGTGTAGAATTTGCTTTTATTTTTAGTTATGTACATTTATGTCTTATAAATTTGTATTTTCTGGAATTATATATTTAATTATTTTTATGTTTTGCAATCTTTCTTCCCTTTTTTGGTCTCTAATACTAGAAGGTTATTACCTTTTGATACTGCCCTAAAAGTCCCCGAGACTGACTTTTTTCTAATATTTTTCTCAATTGTACAGATTTGAGAAATCCTATTGACCTACCTTCAAGTTTATTGACACATTTCTGTGATACATGATATTGTAATATGGCGTCAAAAGAATGACTTAATTTTCGTTATTTATTTAACCTTTATTTATTTGTATGTGTTTGGGTGCCTTAGCTTCCTCAGGTTTGTGCACTGCTTGCCTGCAGTGCCTACAGAGGGAAACAAGGATGTTGCACTCCCTGGAACTGGAGATACAGGTTGTCATGGGATGCCACGCATGTGCTGACAATCAGACTTAGGTCCTCTGGAAGAGCGGCCCGTGTTTTAAAGCATGGATTCATTTCTCCAATCCCAATAGAGTGACTGTTAAGTTTCAAATGTTCTAATGTAACCACTTTAAGTCGTATCTAAGTCTTCAGTGGAAATACCCACCTTCCCTTTCATTGCTATAGTGTCAACCTTTGTCATGGCTAACCTGGTCTACCGTCTTTCAGATAATTTTTGTATCAGATATTCCAAGGCAGATTTATAAGTACTGTCTCCTGTGAGGTTGAGTGCTATGATACTCTGGGTCCTGTTAAATCTAGAGAATGCCAGTGCTTTCCCTTTTACATGCAAAAAGCAAGGACATATTCAGACTGCAGATTCTGTCGCCTCGTGTAGTCAGGGGACCATGTCAACTCAGCTCTCAACATCTTTGCGTTCCTCTTGTAGGTCTGTCCACACAGCAGGTCAGAGTGAGTCTGGCCTTTTCGCTGGTCACACATAGGTCACAGACAGGTCAAATACGGGATTTGGATTTCCCCTTTTTATTTGTTCCCTTTGAATGTTTTTATGTCTGGTTTGGTTTTGGTTTCGTTTCTGTTGCTGTGGTAAAATACCCAGACACAGAGTGACTCACCTAAGAAGGGGTGTATTTCACTTCACAACTTCTAGTTACAGTTACAGTATTTTATTGTGGGGCCACCAAGGCAGCAGGAACTAAAACAGCTAGTTACGTCACACCCACCATCAAGAGCAGAGACTGTATCTGTGCTTAGCGTTCAGGTGACTTTCCCTACTCGTATACAGGTCATGGCCCAGCCCATAAAATGGTGCTGCCCACATTTAAGGTGGGTCTTCCTATCTCAACCTCATTAATAAAAACACTTCACAGGGATGCCCACAGGACAAGCTGATCTATTTTCTGTCTTAGTTGCTGTTACATTTCTGGGAAGAGTCATAATGACCAAGATGACTCTTATAAAAGAAATCATTGAACTGGGGGCTCGGCGACAGTTTTCTCATCACTACACTCTGCTCCCTGGCCTCTATAGGCTTGCAGCCATATAATAATGCAAAATGCATTTAGTAGAAATTCAAAAGTCCCATAGTCAAAGTCTCAAGCCTGCTACAAAAGTCAAAGCCAAAGCCCCTTATGATGCTCAAGGAAATCTCTTACCTGAAACTTCATCTAAAAGCAAAAACAAAAGCAAAATTATATGCTCCAACATACAATGGCACAGAATATACACATTACCATTCCAAAAGGGAAGAAAGGGAACATATTGAAGAAATACTGGCCCAAAGCAAGACTTAAACCCACCAAACTCTGAAGTCTACATCTCTAAGTCTGATAAAAAGCTGCACCCTTACTGACCAGTGCTCCTGATGCTGGAAGATAATATGCACGCTATTAGAGGGAAAAGGCAATACCATTATTTCCTCGCTAAAAACCTGAAAGCTTGTGACATGACCTGCCTGTAAGATGTGCTGGTGGAAGAGCGACACGGATGATACGGGGGTAGCCAACCACTTTCTACTTGGATTTAAGGACAACTTCATAAAATGGAATCCATACATGCTACTACAAAATGACCAAGAACCAGATATTACTTATGAACTTAGGGGAAACCCAATTCTGCTAAAAGAACATAACAGTAAAATGACACATCATGAATGACTGGCTGTTCTACCAGTCACTGATGCAATGAGGTCATATGTGTAATAGACCTGTTATACCCAGAAAACAAACACTGTTTTGGTTACCTCTGGCTACTGTCATCTCTCCAACCCTCTTCCACAATGATCTCTGAGCACTGGGGGATGGAGAAAAATTAGATATAGATGTCCCATTTAGGATTGAGTACTTCACAGTTTCTTACTCTCTGTACGTTCGTTCACCAGTTGGGGTTTCTGTATTAATTGTAAAAAGGGAAGATACTCTGGTGGTGTTGAAAGATACAACAATCTTTGAGTATAAAGGCAAGTACTTATGGGGTTTCTAAATATGTGTCCATCTAGCAGAATACTCCGGGGCCTATGCCATAACCAACCATGAGTTCTGGGTCCAGTTATCAGTACCAGGTATGAGTTTTGTTCTGTGAAGTGGTCTTTAAATCCAATTATAAAGTGGTTGGTTACTCCCAAGATGTTTATGCCATTATTACACTAGTGTGCATATCTTGCTAGGCTAGTCATTATAGCACAGAGGACTCACAGTTAGGAAAGATTGTTAAGTACTTCCTTACCATGGTAATATGCCCAACACTGCAAATGCTAGCCAGTATGAATGAAGCTTCTGGATCAGCATCAGCGTTATTTATCCATGTCCATTGAATCGATTCATTTCATCTCTCCTCTTCTCTTTTCTTCTCTTCTCTTCTATCTCTCTTCTAAACAATAGACTCTCACCATTAGGATCTGGTAGGTAATCAGGTAAAATGGCAATATCCTGTAGTGTTTTGGGGACTCCATAGGAACCCACTCATGAAAAGTGTTACCCTGTAGCTGGCCCTGGGCTTTTTATTTGATAGCCTATATTGTCTGGGAGAGGCATTGTACCCCACTCCCTATTACAGGGTGATTCCATTTAAACTGTTTATGCACATAAGCTTTTGTACTGGTTGTTTTATATATTACATTTTCAAATACTTGCTTTACTTATCCCTCCACATACTCTTCCACTCTGCCCTTCAATCCCCCACACCACACAGGGGGCCTTCCTGCTCTATCCACTTTCCTCCTGTATGCCACTTGGTTTCTATCAGTTGTAAAGTCTTGGAGAACTATGATGCAATGTTTTGACTCTATACTGTTTGTACCTGAAGTTCCAAGTTATCTTTACTGATCCTTTAGGTCTTACACAGGCAACTAAATTCATGCATAAGTATCAATACTTATTATTTTTACATAGTGGATGTATTCATCTTGATTTGACTTGCATATGTAAATGGATCTTACTTAAGGGACTCTCTATATATACTTGCTAATGTTTAAAAATTACAGATTACCTGTATTCTTTTCTATTGATTTTTATTGAGCTCTACATTTTTCTCTGCTCCCCTCCCTACCCCCCCACTTCAACTCATCTCCAAGGTCCCCATGCTCCCAATTTACTCAACAGTTCTTGTCTTTTTCTACTTCCTATGTAGATTAGATCTATGTAAGTCTCTCTTAGTGTTCTCATTGTTGTCTAAGTTCTCTAGGATTGGGTTTGTAGGCTGGTTTTCTTTGCTTTATGTTTAAAAACCACTTATGAGTGAGGACATGTGATAATTGTCTTTCTGTGTCTGGGTTACCTCACTCAAATAATGTTTTCTAGCTCCATCCATTTTCCTGCAAAATTCAATATGTCATTATTTTTTTCTGCTGTGTAGTACTCCGTTGTGTAAATTTACCACATTTTTCTTATCTATTCTTCAATAGAGGGACATTTAGGTTGTTTCCAGGTTCTGGCTATGACAAACAAAGCTTCTATGAACATAGTTTAGTACATGTCCTTATGGCACGATTGAGCATCCTTTTTGTATATACCCAAAAGTGGTATTACTGGGTCTTGAGGTAGGTTATTTCCTAATTTTCTGAGAAATCACCACACTGAAATTTAAAGGGGTTGTACCAGCTTACATTCTCACCAGCAATGCAGAAGTGTTCTCTTTTCCCCACAACCTCTCCAGCATAAGTTGTTATCAGTGTTTTTGGTCTTGGCCATTCTTACAGGTATAAGATGGAATCTCAGAGTTGTTTTGATTTGCATTTCTCTGATGACTAAGGATGTTGAACATTTCCTTAAGTGTCTTTCAGCCATTTTAGATTCCTTTGTTGAGAGTTCTCTCTTTAGGTCTGTACTCTATTTTTTTTTATTGGATTATGTGATCTTTTGGTGTCCAATTTCTTGAGTTCTTTGTATATTTTGGAGATCAGACCTCTGTCCAATATGGGGTTGGTGAAAATCTTTTCCCATTCTGTAGGATGTTGTTTTGTCTTGTTGACCGTGTCCTTTACTTTACAGAAGCTTTTTAGTTTCATGAGGTCCCATTTATTATTTCTCTCAGTGTCTGTGCTACTGGGGTTATATTTAGAAGTGGTCTCCTGTGCCAATGGGTTCAAGTGTACTTCCCACTTTCTCTTCTATAAGGTTCAGTGTGGCTGGCTTTATGTTGAGGTCTTTGATCCATTTGGACTTGAGTTTTGTGCATGGTGATAGATATGGGTCTATTTTCATTCTTCTACATGTTGATATCCAGTTATGCCAGCACCACTTGTTAAATATGCTTTCTTTTTTCCATTTGATAATTTTTGCTTCTTTGTCAAAAATAAGTTTTGCAAAGATGTGTGGATTGATATCTGGGTCTTCGATTCTGTTCCACTGGTCCTCCTGACTGTTCTTATGCCAGTACTAGGCTGTTTTCAGTACTGTAGCTCTGTAGTAGAGTTTGAAGTCAGGGATTGTGATGCTACCAGAAATTCTTTTATTGTACAGGATTGTTTTGGCTATCCTGGGATTTTTGCTTTTCCATATGAAGTTAAGTACCATTCTTTTGAGGTCTGTGAAGAATTTTGCTGGGCATTGTGTTGAATCTGTGTGAATTCTTATTTTATAGTTTCACATTTGGGAATAAGATAAATCTTATCTCAGTAACTATCTCTAGAAACAAGAGTACTAACAAATCTTTATGACATACCCATTGTACCACAGGCAAGATGTTCAGTTTGTACCATCCCAGTGACACTCCCAAAAACTTTGTGAAGGGCCATACTAACAATGAAATTCAAAACTGTATCCAAGAAGCTCAAAGTGGTAGAATATACATTCATTTTGAAACCAAGAAGTGGTGGGGCAAAGACAAAAACTTAAAAATGCAATGCCCCTTTTACCCTATACTTTATTCAAGGTTAAAGGGAAAAGAAGAAGGAAGGGGAAGATGGAAGAAAGAAGAGAGGGCCTTGAGAAGTGGCTCAGTGGTTAAGAGCATGGGTTACTCTGTCAGAAGCCCCACATTTGATACCCAGCCCCCAAAAGCTGGCTCACAACGGGATCTGTAACTCCAGTTCAGTAAGAACCAACTCTCTCTTTATGGCTTCCTCTGGCACTGCACACACATGGTACCCAGACAACTCATGCAGACAAAACACTCATCTACATAAAGTAAAAACAAATAAATACTTTTAGAAGAATATGGAAGGTGAGTGTAATTTCATAAATTGAATGAAATGATGATGCTCATGAGGCTCCCTGTAGCTTCCTTAGCTACCGTGGTCGGATGTATTTTCACTACGATGTGGAGTTGCTGCACCCTGGGAACCCTATACTGTACATAACCAGTCCTGTGCTGGAGCACCCTGCATATCCATGAGGGTAGATTTCCCCTCCTCTCTCTCTAAGCTGACTTGTGGAAGCAAGGAGGAAAAACTAAAGCTGAACTTTCTTCCTTGACAGGGAGCATGAATCCAGAGAGAGTGAGGGAAGTGGCAAGTTAGGAATGAAGAAATCAAACAACAGACATAGCCCTACAAGACTCCACAATCCTGAAGAGACATTTATTCTGATCTCTCCATATTTACAGGTAGTTGGGGGTTAAGATAAGGGCAAAAGATTAGTTGGCAAAAAATAGCTTATTCTGAGCAGTGGTTGGGCGCTGCCTCCTTATTTCACGGCTCACACGTACATAATGCAGCTGTATTGTAATTACAGAAAAAAGACAGAGTGAGGAGAGTGTTTCCACAAATAAACTGATAGAAGATGACTTTGACACTAGTAAAACCAAGCAAGAAAACACAACGTTGAGACCCTTCATAGTAAGTAACATGTAAAGGTCACAAAAATATAATGAGATCAACACTGAATGCAGTCAAGGGGAAAAGTTTATCTTTACCAAACCTTATTTGTTCTACATGATTGCCCTTCAATACTGGTTTTCCCCAGGAGGGTCTGTTCCAATCAAAATTGCCAAGTAGTAAATGATTTTACTCTTGGTTTCACAAACCACCTCCTTAAAGTATTGGGTAGCCTACAAATAATTCTAATTAGATTAAAGAATGAAGTTATCATGGGAATGATGGAGATTACAACAGTTTCAAACAGTCATTTTATGAACAACTCAATATTAAGAACCTGCGTTCCAGTGGATGGACTCCTACATGTAGGTTAGTGCCCTGGTTTGGTCCCATTTAGACTCTTCTGCCCAGCTCTCTTGTTCTGTTTTAAAGCAATACTCACCGTTCAAGGCTGAGAATATGCATTTTCAAACATATGTGCATTGAGGAACATGCATATCTTTGTATGCTTCATAAAATTTTATCATGTACTTTTAAATATTTGCCATATATTGAAAAAAACATATCTTACACCTCACTTTTCCTCACTTTGAAAAAGTTCTTTTATCAGTGCACAGAAGTCTGTCTCAGAGTTTTCCTGAATAACATGATTCTTTTGTGTGGTGGCCCAATTGTTTGTAAGATCTTACATTGAGAATATTATGTTAAGGTGTGTTACTTTTGTTTATGTTGCATTTGATTGACTTTGTGAAGCTGTGATATTTTGCCTGTCTTGAACACCTGATGGTCTAATACAGATCTTAATGGCTAATAGCGAGGCAGGAGAAAGGATAGGCAGGGCTGGCAGGCAGAGAGAATATATAGAAGGAGAAAATGGGGAGAAGGGGTTGGAGGAGAAGTAGCCAAAGAAGAAGGAGGACATTAGGGGCCAGCTACCCAGCTACACAGCAATGGATGGAGTAAGAGTAATTTTTACAGAAGTGAAAGGAAAAAAATACCAGAGGCAAAAGACAGAGACAATATAAGTTAAAAAAAGCAGGGAAGAAACAAGTCAAGCTAAGGCTTGACGTTGCTAAATAAGAATAAGACTTCATATGTGATTCATTTGGGTGCTGGGTGGTGCCCCCCTGAATAAATCCAAAGAACTTAACATCATGCTACAATCATAGTTTCTCTAAGAGGCATTTATGTAATGCTAGGTTTGGGGTATGAGTGATAATAATAATGATATTTGTTCAAGTCTACTTCCATCTATCTGCATGTGTATGTACATGTGTGCATGCTAGGCACCTGAGTCAAAAGATATGTAGTACTTTCAAGTTGCCACTCAAAAGAATTCATCTTTTTGTGGGGGAAGGAAACAGATGTGGAAAGAGTATAAAGACATAAGTATGAAGGGACCATGATGAAACTCAATACTTTGCACGTTGTACTAGATAATTTTAGTCAAGAGAGTCACTTGAGATAGGGGACCAAACTGATTAAAGAGGAATTACCTCTAAAAGATTTGCCTGTGAGAAAGTCTGTGAGGGACTTTTCTTGATTAATAATTAATGTAGGATGGTTCAGTTCACTGTGAGTGAAGCCACCCCTGAGCAGGTGGTCCTGGGTTGTGTAAAATGCCAAGGTGAGCAGGCCAGGCAGAGCAAGCTAGGAAGTGCCTTCTTCAAAAGGCTCTGATTCAGTTCCTGCTTCCAGGTTCCTGCCTTAAGCTTCTGTTCTGGCCTCTCTCCATAATGGACTGTAACAAAAAACTCAGATAAAGTCTTTCCTCTTCCAAGCAACTTTTGCCATTGTGTGGAGCTCAGCAATGGAAAACAAACAACAACACCCTCTGTTACTGGGTTCGTGTTTATCTGTGGCCAAGATCCATAAGTGTGCTTTTTATGAAGTTAAATAAGTTAGTTTGCTATGTATATGTTTAGGATTGTAGTGTGTTCTTGGTTGTTATTTTGGTCAGAATGATGTGAATTTCTTTATGTCTTATAAGTTATCTTGATTTCAAGGTTATTTTGCTAGATATTAATCATGCTAGTTATTCTGGTCGAATTTGCTTGGGACACATTTTTCCATCCCTTCACTTTGGTTGTCTATCTGGAAGAGTAAAATATATTTCTTATAGACAGGAAGATTAATTTATCTGGATTCTCTCTCTCTCTCTCTCTCTCTCTCTCTCTCTCTCATTTTGAGACAGGGTTTCTCTGTAGTTTTGGAGCCTTTTTGGAACTTGCTCTGTAGACCAGGCTAGCCTCAAACTTACAGAATTCCTCCTGTCTCTGCCTCCCCTGAGTGCTGGGATTAAAGGTATGCACCACCACCACCCAGTGATTTTGCTTCTATATCCATTCAATTAACCTCAACCTTTCGACTGGAGAGTTGTAGTCATTAATATTATTAATAATAATCAATACAATTGATTGCTGTAATGCGTGTGCTGCTTCCTGTCATGTTGTTACTTATTTATCCTTTGTGTTCTTAGTTGTATGTCCTATTGAAGTGATTATAGCCTCAGTTGGTTTTTCTCTATAGTTTCTCTCTATAGCACACTTCTATTTTCCATCCTAAGCATTACTTCTAGCATTTTTTGGAGGGTTGGTTTTGGGAATATGAATTTTTTAGCCTTTCTATATCATGAAGCATTTTTCTTTCTCCTTCAATAGTGGCAGAGAGTTTGACTGAGTACACTAGTCTAGGTTGGCATCCATTGCAGAGTTTATAGTCCATTGTTTCAATTTCTTCTAGCTTTTAAAGTTTCCATTGAGAAACTAGCTGTTGTTATGATGAGTTTGATGTGTGACTTGTGGTTTTTCTCTTGCAGTTTTCAGTACCATGTCTTTGCTCTGTGTATTTAGGATTTTAACTATAATATGCCATGGGCAATTTCCTTTCTGGTCCTTTCTATTCGGTACTCTGTGCGTTTCTTATATCTGTTTGGGTTTGTTTTCCTTAGTTTGGAGAATTTTTTTTTCTATGGTTATGTTGAAGATCTGGTCTATGCTGCTGATCTGGAAGTCTTCTTCTGCTGTGCCTGTGATAATTTTCAAAGTTCCTGCATAATCACTCCCCTTGTTTTAAAATTTTATCATACTCTAACTGTGTGGTCTAGTTTCTCTATCTTATGTTCCTGTCCAATAAACCATCTTCTATTTGATCCATTCTGCTAGTAAGGCTTCCCCTTCTAATTAAATTATTGAATTTTTCAGTTCATCTTTATTTCTAAATTGCTTCAGTATTTCTCTCTATACTGAATTCACTTTTCAAGCCTGAATTGCCTTTCTTATTTCATTCAGTTGTAATTTTGTGTTTTCTTGCATGTTTTCAGTTGTGGATTTATTCCTATCCTCTTTAAGTCCGTGATGGCACTTGATAGTTTCCCCTTTAAACCTCTCCGATTCTTTGATCATGTCTACAGTGGTTCATTTAAACTCTTTGTTTCGTCTAGACAATTCCCATTGGAGAACATTTTCCTAGGACTATGATCTGTTGGAACAACATGCGTCTTAACTTTCTTAGCAGTTCATGTGTTTTGTATTTTCGTGGTAAGAACGAGGTATTTGGGCTTATTTAATTAACTATGTGTCTGATATGAGATTCTACCCTACCTCTATTGAGTTTGGTCCTCATTTTTTCCTGTTGCTCAAACTTGCTTGATTTAAGATCAGATGTAAAGAGTTTATAAGTCAATCCTTCAGATACGGGTATTATTATTATTATTACTATTTTGATTTTTAGAGACAGGGTTTCTCTGTAGCTTTGGAGCCTGTCCTGGAAGTAGCTCTAGTAGACCAGGCTGGCCTCACAGAGATCTGCCTGCCTCTGCCTCCTGAGTGCTGGGATTAAAGGCATGCACCACCACGGCCCGGCATGGGTAATAATTTTTAAACACTGAGAAAGGGGTCATTCTATTTCAGTGATAACCTGTAAGTATTTTAGGGGTTTGTGGAGAGTGCTTGCATGAGGTCTATGAAAATCATTGGTGCAGCTCTTAGCTGGCCATGATCATGGAAAGGCAGTGCAGGGCAAGAGAGTGGGCAGAACCGCCTGGAGAGCTCATGACTGCAGCTTGTGGCTGGGCCTGAATGAGGTAAAGCAGTACGCAATGAAGAATCCAGATAGACTCACTGCAGGGACACACAAACATGGTTCCTGGCTGGCTCTGGGTGTGGAAAAGCAGTGTAGAACACGGGGCCCAGGTAGACTCACAAAGGCAGCATACAAATGGGACTCGCGGCCGGCCTAGGTTTGGAAAAGGGGAAGACTTCCTGAAACAACTAGGAAATAGACGTGACCCTTAGATGAACCTGAGCATAGCGAGGAGCAGGGCAAGGGTCTAGGGCTGCTCAGTAAGAAAGCATGTGAATGAGTTGACTTATGGCCAGGAATTTAGGACAAGGAGCACAAGCTCCAAGGGGGATGCTAAGTTAGGCCTAGACATGGAGACAAAAAGCAGGACAAGGGTCTGAAGTGACTCACCCAGAGACTGAGGGTACAACTCATGGCTAGGCCTTCAGGGCCTGAAGCAGAGTCTCTTAGAGAGCATAGAGGCAGATGTGACTCCTTGTGGGACCTGAGCGTAGAGGGGTGGCACAGGGCAAGGGTCTAGGGTGTCTCACTCAGGGAGCATGTTCCTGGGTAACACTACAAGCTGGGCATAGCCGTTCCTGGGTACAAGGCCAGGACCTAGGTTGTTTCATCCAGAAAGCAAATGCAGATACAACTCCCAGCATTGAGACATGGTGCAGACTCACCTAGGAAGACTGTGTGAGTGACTCCATTACGATTTGAATACAATGTGTTATAGACATGCGGAAGTACAAATGAAACTGAGCATATCTTCATACTTTGCATGAGCTCATTGATAGTAACCGTCATGTTGAGTCGGCTAGAGATACACTTTTGAACTTCTGGGAATGTCTGAGAGGGAGTTTCTAGATTGCGTTAACTGGAAAGGGAAAACCAATTCTAAATGTAGGAAACACAATTCCATGACCACGTTGTTGTGGAGTGATTTAAAGAAGACAGCAAGCCGAGTGCCAGCACCCACCTCTCTCTACTTCCTGACTGTGGACACAGTGAGATCAGCGCCCTCCACTCATGCGGCTCTGCCTTTTCTGCCATCACCACTTTGGTCAGGAATTTTGTCTCGACTATGAGACAAGTCACTAAACATAAAGTGGTGCCAGGGGTGGGTGGTTACTGTACTAGAAATGTAAAATTCTTGCTGCGACGTGGTGCTGCTATGGCAAATCTGAGCGAATGGCTCTTGGGTACATGGAACTGTTTGTGAAAAGTTTATAATTTTGAATGGAATGCCAGAAGCAGAGCTTAATTAGCCATGCAGGCTCAGAAGGCCAGAATATAAAGAAAACTGCAAATAGTGGACCCTTATCTCATGAGGTTTCCAAAAACCAGCAAGGACTTCCTCAGAAATGGGATAGAGTCCATTTAGGCCAAAATTCCACCTATGCCTTGAGATCGTGAGTGAGGTTGATTGACTGTGTTAGTCAGGGTTCTCTAGATGGTCAGATTTTATGAAATGAATCTAATACACATACACA
>JAQHUG010000073.1:1811868-1833295 GCA_028555095.1 Dicrostonyx torquatus
TATATATATATATATATATATATATATGAGGTATATTAGAATCACAGACTACAGTCCAACTAATCCAACAATGTTGGAATGTGAACAGAAAGTCCGAGAACCCAGAAATGCTCAGTTCACAAGGCTGGATGCCTCAGTTGGTCGTCTGTAGACACTAAGATTCTTACCTTGAAGATCCAAATCACAGACTTCCTACCTCAAAGGTCCAGGCAAGAAATGAACTCACCCACTTAAAACCAAGCGAAAATAATTTCTCACAGGTGTGCCCTCTTTCTCTGCATAGCAGCTCACTGCAGATGTACGCCAGCTGACAACCAAGAATGGCTATCACGCTATCTTAAAGAGTAATGGCTGGCTTTGTTTGGCTGGAGAAATCTCAAGAGAGGTGTATTAGCTATTGTCTAGTGCTGTAATAAAACACCATGACCAAGGAAACTTAGAGAAGGAAGCGTTTATTTTTGCCTAATAGTTCGGGTGGGTCGAGTCCACGATGGCTGAGTAGAGGCATAGTAGTGGGCCCAGCTGGAGGTTTACGTCTTGAATCAATAACTGAAGCAGGGAGAACATTTAATATGGTACTAGTCTTTCGAAACGTCAAGGCCGTTCCCAGCATCACACTTCGTCCAGCAAGACCTCGTCTCCTAGCCCTTCTCTAACTGGAGACTAAGTATTCAAATGCCCAAGACTTGTGAGGAGCATCTCATTCAAATTACCTCAGCAAAGCAGTGTTTATGTTGTGTCTTGTTATTATATTACCTGGGTCTCTAATGAGAGAGGGGAATATGTGAAACAGAAAGATGAAAAAACTGTTTAGTGGGCCAAGGAGGGGGGGATTTAAAGTTGCAGACAAAGATGGTACTGAAAAGAGAGCGGTAATTGTTAAAGAGATTAACACTTTAAAGACCATCTTAGGGCTCTGCATTGGGATAATAGGGAATCCATACCTAGGTGAAGATCTTAGCAATCAAAACTGCCATCTCATAAAATGAAAATTCAACTGAAAAGAGAGAGCCTAAACCAAACGCCTCTGAGGGGCCTTCCTGCTCTTGCCTCGGGTAGTGCTTCCCCAGCAGTCACAGGCTGAAGGATCTGTGGTCCAGAGAGGCCAGGCAACATCTCAAGCTTGTCCTAGAATTGGGCAGCATCACTCACATGGTGCGGTTTTGTAGGCAGGAAAGCTGGAAGAGTAAGAGGGTCTGGTCTTAAGGTTCTAGAGAGCTGCTGAAGCCAAGCCATGGGAGCCAGGGTTGGAATCCTCCAAGGATCCCCTGATCGGATGAAGGTCAATTTGCAATGGAGACTACGCATAGAGAGCTCCACCCTCCCTCACCAGTCATTGATCAAAAAAATGCCATATTGATTCACCTTCGGGCAACTTGAAGGAGGCATTTACTCAGCTGAGAGGCCATCTTCTCAGACAACTCTAGCTTGTGTCAAGTTGACAAAAACCTGACTAGGACCGTGGGGTTTATTGCAAATAGTTATCTCTTACACAGTTTAGTTGTTATCTCACAGATGCTTCTAATTGAATTAAATACAAATTATTTAATTAATTAAATTGAATTAAATACAAATTATTTTGTACAGTCAGGTTTACCAATTATCCACATTGTATCATCATTTAAAAGTCCTTCAATTATTAATCCTTTAGCTACAATTTCTTTCAATGTATCTATGTTTTATTTAGCTATGTTATTTAAAAATCTGATTATTTTGCCAAAATAATATTTTTTTTAGAAAAACAGCTAATTTCTCCAATATAATTTGTTGAATAGTTCCTTATAATTATCTACTGAGTGGAATATTTCTGTTTACTTATTAGGTTTGAAACAGAGTCTTACATTGTAGCCCAAGCTACCCTGGAACACACTCTGTACCTCAGGCTATCCTCAAATTTGTGGCCCTCCACTGGCCTCAGATGTTTTAAGTGGTGGGAGTACAGCTGTAAGCTTCTATTCCCAGACAAAATATTAATAATTGTATGTTGAATTAAATAGCCTGTTTTCAAAAATACTATCTTTTATACTGACATAGTTTCTATTCTTGCTTCAACGATATTTTTATTTCATATTTTTCTATAATTTTGATAGGTAGGTATAGAGCAACTACCACGTCATTTTTATTCCTTAAATGTCTAATTATGCCTGTTTCTATGTTTTGTCTTTCAAAAACATGGAAGGACTAACTTGCCAAATTTTCACTGGAAAGAAACCCAGCCTGCTTAGCTGGTTAAAATAGTATTGAGGAATACCTCAGACCAATCTACTAAATTACAGAGGAGGGTCTGTTTAGGTATTGAGTTTTCACATCCAAAAACTTGTGTACTAGTCTTTATTTTGTCTTCTTCACATTTCCTGAACATTCTAAGCTGAGTTTATTTTGTTATAAACTTTTGCCCATTCTTGAGATGGTTTGGGGTTGGTAATCCTTGTCAATTTTTAATTCATTGCTCAAATGCAGAGAACCATTAACTTCTGTATGTAGGCTTGTTTGGGCTTGAACTCTGAGACTAGGGCTCGGGACAAGCATCCCAGGTTTCCTTCAAGGCTAAAATAGGTTTCAGACCCACAGGGAAAGAATCATAAGAGTACTAAAATGACGTATCTGTTTACATTGTCTAAAGTTTAGCTTCCTTATGATCCTTCAAATCATGTGAGTCTTCAAAGTAACAGTATCAAATTACAAGAGAAGCCTCTCAGAACACAGAAGGATAACAGGCGTTTTAACATCAAATGTAGTGTTGCTGTTGACGGTTTCTGTGTGACATTTGGAGGTGTACGGATAGAAGGTCTTTGCTGTAATGAGAACCACAGCTCCATTTCCTAGATCTAAACCTTAATTCAAGGACTTGCTATACAGAGTGGGGAGTGGGATGACTCACTAGGCTCCTGATGTTAGTGCCTCTCTGTTGTGAGGATATCACTTTAAATACAATTTTGCATGGAAGATGGCTGGTCTGGTGCCCAGTAAGAGCTCTCTCTTTAGAGGATTTCCCCATTGGTTTGCAGCGAGGGCTTTGCCGTGCCCTGATGGCATGGGATGGCCTGAGATAAGCTGCTAGGCTTCTTACATAGTTTTCCCCAGTGCAGGATTGGGGATCACTTTAGGGTTCCTTGTGGTCTGTGATGTTTGGTGCTTCTTTAGATAAGTGTGTCATATCTGGAGTCCTTCTTCCTAGGGTGAGAAAAATGTTCTCATTTTAATGTAGAGAAATATATTTGCTAGCTTACATTTTGAGTCTCTGTCTCTCTTGTGTTCTTCCCTAACAAATTTAACAGGAACACTGATAATCATGCAATTCAACCACTCAAAATCAAGTATTTAATTCTCTAATGAAGTTGAAATATTTCAGGACACTGTTTTCAACGACTTGACACTGACTTATTGCTTTTTTGTTTCTTGCCCTGATAATGACTTTGTGGGTTTCTTGGCAGAATGATGAGGAAACTTCCATTTCCTTAGGTCCAATAACGCCCTTCTCTTTCTAGGATGATAAAATGACCATTTTCAGTTATTCATTGAATTCTGGCTAGGAGAGAAGTGCATCAAGCATCTCCCTAACAATGAGAATTCATTGATTATCACTATTTTGAATCCGAGCCAGATGTTCTTTAGGGTTGGACACAATGAACGGAGAGTCCTAGAAGTGCCTACTGCACAGATACTGCTCCCAAAGCATCAGCTCAGCAGCCAGGTGGGGGCTGCCTCACCACTGTAGAAGAGCACGGTTCTTCCTTGTATCTGTGTAACAACCTGTGTGTGTGGGTACATGCGCGTGTGCACACATATATAGAATGTGCTTACTTCTTCAAACATGCTTAACTCTTTTCTTTAAGATTACTCATTAGAGACATTATCACATTTTAGTCAATGTCCAAAAGTTTCAAATCTATTGTTTACAGATTTACAAAAGAGACAGCTCAAGGGCTGCCCTTGTCCTCTGGAAATGTGCACCAGCCGATCAAAGGGAGAGCTATCGACAACACAGCTGTACTACTGACCCCAGTCTATTTAACAACAGGTGAGTCATCTCAGGTCCCCTGCAAGTGCCGAAAGGCAAGTTAGAGAGGGCCCCACCCTGTTTTTAAAAGACAGTTGTCCCTGGTGAAGCAAGATCAGAGGGAAAAGTCTTAGCTTATTGAGAGGTGTGAATTCAATTTGGATTATAGTTGTATATTTACGAATTTTATGATTTGCACAGGACTGCTTGCGTGAAAAAAAAATGTACCAAAAGAAAAAAAAAGACCATCAGCTCTGTATCCTCAGCTTGGTAAACCAGCTTTTTAGAGGTGCACTGGGAGGGAAAAGGGAAGGGAAGACAGAACATTAGTTGTAGGCCAGGTCCCCCATGTGATGGAAGAATCCATATCAGTGGGTTTCCAACTGCATTATTTTGTAGAACCAGCTGGGTCACACTCCAAAGACAATAGCTGGCCTTTCTAGGTAATCTCAACACACACTGTCATACTCCAAGTACAAATAATTGGCCTTTCTAGGTAATCTCAACACACACTGTCATACTCCAAGTACAAATAATTGGCCTTTCTAGGTAATCTCCTAGACCGCAAGTGAGGACCATGGCTGCAGACACTCCGTATCTGAAAGGTGATTAGGAAGTCCCTGAATACAGTCTGATAAGCACCTGCTCCCCAGTTTGTTTCAGAAACAATGGGAAGGTCAGATTGAAAGATGTAGTTTCAACAAAGAAGTCACAATATGTAAAAAGAGACTGTTTTGTGTACTTGACTTGTGATCCAGTCCATCATAGGGATTCCACAAACTCTTAGAATTGTATAGCAAGTTATGGTTATATGAATGTCTCCACTATGGATGACGGGCTGAGAGGTGTAAGGTTCACTCTTTCCAGAAGGTGAAAACCAGACAGCAGATGTCTAAGGAACTGCCGAGTGACTGAGCACTTATCTTTATGAAATTCATGCCTAATAAACTAATCTATTCATTCTTCAACAATTTATGTATGTTAGAAATTCTGGGGACACTCATTCTTCCCCTTCTCATGTTATCTTCCCACCTAGTCCCCACTCCAATTTAAATTATTCTAATTTTGTTTTTGTTTTTGCTTTGTGACCCAACCGTCTTAAGTCAGGGACACTTGAGTGGGCATAGGTGTGGAACTTTCTATCCACTGAATATAAGCAATTAGTGTGATGCCTGTTTATTAAGGGAAAAGCTACAGGTCTTCAATTCTTCACCCACCCTCTTGTCCCCTTGCTCTACACTTGGTCAGGCCATCAGTCCCAGGATCCTGACACCAGGGCATCCTCCACACATAGTTTTACCTGCAAAAAGGTATCATTCTTTCTATACCTTGGCACAACTCTCTGACTTCAATCTTTGTGTCTCAAAATTACAAATAAACGAAGTGAAAGTGATAGTGAACGTGCACAAACAATGAAAGAAGGAAGTGGTCGCCAGCAGGTCCTGAGAATCACCCCTCAGACGTCGAGTCCTTTTCCTGTACGCATGTATCAGATGCCTGACATTTTCCAAACAGCCTTTGTCTTTTAAACACCGTAGCTCCACTGTCTAAGATGCTCTTAGTTCAGCATCACAAACATATTCTTAAGAACCAAAAGTTCCTAGCAGACCATGGAGAGAATCTGCTATTCTGTCTGTTGTGACCAATCAATGTTTTCTGCTGTGAGCATCCTCAATGTTTGCTCAGTCTCAAACCACGCTGGTAAACAGAACCAATTTCGTGTTATATTCCATCAATGGTTAAGTGCAAATGCTAATTTTTTTCATATTCTTTATCAAATTATTTTTTCATTTTACTGAAAATAGGTTCTTTTCTCATAAAATATATTCTGATTATAGTTTTCCCTCCCTGAACTTCTCCCAGTTCCTCCCCATCTCCCCTCCCTTTCTCATTCACTGCTTTTCTAGCTCTCATTAAAATGAATAGGCTTCTAAGAGATAACAACAAAACATGACAAAATAAAATATAATAATCATACAGAAGTTGGACATGGCAACCCAGGAACAGGCAAAATAGTCAGAGATCCACTCACTGTCACAGTCAGAAGACCCATAAAAATGCTAAGCTAAGAGCTGTAATATATACACAGAGGACCCGGTGCTGACCCATGTAGGACCTGTACTTGTTACTCCAGTCTCTGAGAGCCTATATGTGCCTTGCATCATAGGAAAACATAGGTTTTCCAGGTGTGCTCCATTCCCTTTGGCTCTTACAATGTCCACAGGATTCCCTGAGCTATTAAGGAAGGAATTTGATGGAGACCTCCAGTGTAGACTCTGTCTCTCTGCATAATGTCTGGCTGTAACTCTCTGCATCTGTTCCCATCTGCTGCTGGAGGAAGCCTTTCTGATGATTACTAGATAAGGCACTGATATTTGTATGTAGCAGGATATCATTAGGAATCATTTTGTCAATGCTTTCTTTTTATACTGTTAATACTTGGTTTTATCCTAGGTCTCTGGGCTGCCTAGGCTCTGGTTCATGGTTACCCTAGCAACATTCTTCTCATGGAGAACCCTAGGCCAAATCAGACATTTGTTGGCTACTCCCACAAATTCTGTGCTGCCTTTTCCCTAGCAGTCAGGACAGATTGTAGGTCAAAGGTTTTGTGGTGAGTTGGTGTTCACATTTCTCTTTTGGTAGCCTGCAGAGTACCTTTCCACACCAAAGAACTAGGACATAGGGTGAAGGCTCCAGCTTCAGTTCTCCATGTTCAATGAGCTGAGCACATGTTTCCCTTGGCAGTAGAGATCTTCCATGAGTTTGTGGAGTGCAATCTTTTGTCTTAGCCACAGCCTGGTTATTCAGGGATTTCTATGAGACCCTTTGACCAACAGTTCAACTGACTGCAACCCAGTCCTGCCATTGGAAACCTCACCTGGCAACAGGAGATGGTCAGTTGAGAGTCTGCAGCCCATTTCTGAGGGTTCTCATTAGGATCACCTTAATATATTCCAAGTAGTTTCCTTGTACTGAATTTTACCATCACCCCTAAAAGCCCCCAAATTTTAGCTCTCTCTACCTACACTATCTCCCTCTGCCTTATCTTCCCCATGTGATCTACACACCCCACTACTGTCCCCACCCAATCCCAGCCCACCAGTAAAATTTATTTTGTTTCTTCTTTCCAGAGAAAGCCATGTGTGGCCCCCTCAACACCTCATCTTTACCTAATCTGTCTGGATCTAAGGATTGTAACTTGGTTAACATTTACTTAATTGCTAATATCACTTAAAATTGAATATATGCCATATTTATCTTTCTGGGTCTGGTTTACCTCACTTAGGATGATTCTTTGTCTAGTTCTATCCATTTGTCTGCAAATTTCATAATGTCATTATTTAACAACTGAGTAATACTCCATTGTGTAAATGTACCATATTTTCTTTATCCATTGTCCAGCAGAGGAATATCTAGGGTGTTTCCAATTTCTGGCTATTATGGATAAAGCCACAATGAGCAAGGTTGAGCAAGTGTCCTTTTGGTGGAATGGATTGTTTGTTAGGTATATGCCCAAGAGTGGTATAGCTGGACCTTGAGGTAGATCTATTTCCCACTTTCTGAGGAAACACATATTGATATTGATTTCCATAGTGGTTGAACAAGTTTACACTTCCAACAGCAAAGGAGGAGTGTGCCCCGTACTCCATATTCTTGCCAGCATGAGCTGTCACATGTGGTATTGATCTTAGCCATTCTGACAGGTGTAAGGTAAGATGGAATCTCAAAGCATTTTTGATTTCCATTTCCCTGATCACTAAGGATAACAAACATTTCTTGAAGTATTTCTCAGCCAGATGAGCTTCCTCTATCAAGAATTCTCTATTTAAGTCTGTACCCCATTTTAAAATTGGATTATTTGTTTTTTCTGATATTTAATTTCTTGAGCTCTTTATATGTTTTGGGTATTAGTCCTCTAGCTCATGTGGAGTTGTAAAGAATCTTTTCCCATTCTGTAGTCTGTTACTTTGACATTGTCTAATAGTTTTGATTATGTGGCGAGGGAACATTTTTTTCTGGTCCCATCTGTTTCCATAAAAACCAATATGGACAAGTTCAATAGAACTGCCTTCTACTGGCTGCCCATGCAGGCTTCAACCTTGTCAGGGCATAAATTTCAATTTCAAATTTCAATCTATTTGGTGTTCTGTAAGCTTCTTGTATACTCATTTCTTTCTTTAGATTAGGAAAATTTTCTTCTGTGATTTTTTTTTAAAAAGTATTTTCTGGGTCTTTGACCTGGATTCTTCTCTTTCTTCTATTATTCTTAGATTTTGTCTTTTCATAGTGTCCCGGATTTCCTAGCTGTTTCGTGCCAGGAAGTTTTTCAGATTTAATATTTTCATTGACTGATGTATCCATTTCTTTTATCATATCTTCAATGCCAGAGTTTTCTCTCCCATCTTTTGTATGATATTGGAGAAAATTGCCTCTGTAGTTCCTGTTCACATTTCTAATTTGTCATTTCCAGAATTCCCTCAGTTTGTGTTTTTGTTATTACTTATATTTTCATTTTAAGGTTTTGAACTATTTTATCTGTTTCTTTTTTGAGTTTTCTTGGATTTTTTTCATTTCCTACATTGTTTTGTTTATGTTTTCCTGACTTTCTTTAAGGTATTTACTAATTTCCTCTTTAAGGACTTACCTCTATGTAGTTGGTTTTAAGGTGTTTTTGTGCTTCAGCTAAATTGAAATATTCAAGACGTGCTGTGGTAACATAGCTGGGCTCTGGTAGAGACATATGTCCCTGGCTGTTGTTGATTGTATTTTAATGCTGGGATCTAGGTGACTGGGTTTGAGATGATTATAAGTCTAGGTGTTGATTTCTGGGTTTTGTTTTGGTTTTATGGATGAGTGTTTTGTTCTTTGCTTTCTATTTCCTTTCCGTATTTTAGGAGAGAGTGATGGCTGTGGGTTGCCTGTTTTCCGGTCTGCTCAGCTGGTGTGTTCATAGAGAATTCCTGGTGATGTTGGAGGCTGGGAATACTGGATGAGTTGAGGTAATGAAGATTAGACAAGTAGGTCTTTGTCATCCCTAGGGCATGGGGTCAAAGAGGAGAAGGAGACCACAGCAGCTTTTCCCTGCTGTGGAGCTGGAGATGAGACTGGAGGATTGGCTCTCAGGAGCAGGAGGAGAGGTGTAGGTCAGCCTTCAGTCTATTTGCTGTCCTGGGAGGAGCAGTTTTTGGGTTAGCAGGGGACTTCTACTGGAGTAGGGGTACAGGGCCAAATGGGGGAGCAAGGTTAGAAGGAGAATATCTGTGGGATCCACAGGAAGTGGGAGCCATGTGGGGCAGGGAAGGCTGCCAAGCCTGTTCTGCTGCAGAAGGGTGAGACTGGGGATTGGATAGGGGACACAGAAAGAAGAGAAGGTCTGTAGGCAGCCTTCCTGGTTTTGTGGCAGGTGTGGCCTGTGGGTTAGCAGTGAGTGTCTGCTGGATTTAGGGGCTGGGACATAGCAAGAAATAGGGGAATATGAGAAAAGAGGTTAGGGGGAATGGTCTGTAAGAGCCACAGGAGACGTGGGCAGGAGGAAAGTAAGTGTCCTGTTGCAGTGTGGGAGGAGACGAGGGGGTGCATTTTGGAGGAGAGGAGGAGGGAGTGTTGAGGGTTTTCAGTTAGCTTTACCTCTTTTCCTGTTCTGCTTGGATAGTGTGTTCCCAGTAAATGCCTGCTAGAGTTGGAAGCTTGGATAATGGGATAAGTCGGGGGAAGGAGGGTTGGAGGAAAAGATCCTTATGCTCCATTGGGGATGGCGTCAGAGAGAAAAAAGAGATGAAACTGGGTGGGGGTGGGTCTAAGGAGAAGCAGGATAGGTGTGGGTCCCCCTTCAGCCTACTTGTAGCCTTGGGATTAGAGGCTCTTGGGTTAGCCTCCTGGGGTTGGGGGTGGGTAAAAGACAAAACAATGAATTGGGTGAGGAAGGTTAGAGGGATAAGATCTGTGAGATCCACAGGAGATGGGAGCAGGGGTAGGGAGGCTGCCATGGGTGTTCCATTGCAGAGCTGGGTTTAGGACTGGGGGACTGGAACAGGGAGTCAGAGAAAGAAAAGGTCTGCTATTTATTTGTGGTTACTTACTTACTTATGAATGTAGATTCTGAGCTAGTCACTGTGGCTCATACTTACCAGTCAGTCCTAGCACTTGGCAGAGGTAGGAGAATTCCTGCAAGTTTGAGGACATTTTTGGCTATGAGGTGAATTCCAAGCAACGCTCTGTGGAGTTTTAGATATTGTTTCAAAAAAGCCATAAAAGGTTGCTGGGGAGATGGATAAGATGATAAAATAAGTACCTGAACTTACAAAGTGAAAGGTTAACCTTTGGACAGTAATGTGGCCTTAAAATCCCAGTGCTGAGCGGGTTGGAGACAGGCAGATTCCTGGGCTTTCTGGTCAACCTCCCTGGCCTAATTATTGAGTCTTTGTAAAAGATCCTGTCTCCAAAACCAAGGTGGATGGCAACTGAGGAGAAAGGACACTTGAGATTGTCCTTTGTTTGGTTTTCGTCTACACACATATATGCATCTGCATAGACACAAACACTCCATCCACTCGTAGACAAAAATCCCATTAAAATTCAGATGCTGAGGCCCTCTGAGGATCACTACATGATCAGGTCCTTGGCCTTCCACTCAGAGGGACACTGAGGCTGGCAGCCAGAGTCAGTGCTCAGATCTGCTGTGAGCTGGAAAAGGGGCAGTGCATCCCTGACACCCCAGATAATGGTTCTTGTCTTGGATTATCAACACCAGTTCCTCTGGAGCACTTGGTTGACCATTTTCTATTTCCATAGACTTATTTATGTCTTTCTTTTTTCTCATTATTCTTTCCTTAGTTCAACAAAGGATCTGGTTATTCTGACATAAGGAAGAGCAATATTACACGCTGGCTTTTGCTGGTTGCAGAACTGGCATGGTGATGGGGTGTCTTCTGCAGAGAAAATGGATCTGGACAACTTGTGATTTTCTAAGCCAGCACAGTGTGGACAGAGCTCTGGGTGTCTGATGGACATCAGTGAGTGTCCCTTCTAACTATTTTGTTTCTCACCACATCTAAACGTTGGCTCTGATGTCCTGCTGAAACTGGAGCACTGCCCAGATATCTGTGTTGCTCTTGCCTCTCTTTTCCTGGGCTTTAACTTGGCCTCTGATATGCCTAGCCCATCCCAGATGGATGGTAGACCGGTGATGCTCACAGCATCTAGTGTTGATTTCCTCTCCAAGTCACAGCTTTGTGTCCTGACTACACTTAGAGGTGATGTCGGTGTTACCTGGACCAAATTTGGGACTCTACTTAAATTGTCATTAGGAAAGAACATCACTGTTATTGTCAATGATCTTAATAATAAAGTAATAAATATGGACAATTCTTACATTAGAAACTCTCAACTAAGTAGATTGCATAGATACATTTTATTTTGAGTTGTTAGAAGATCTTTACAAGGGAGTTTTGGGGCAAATGTATTTTTATCCAATGGATAAACTCAGTTGCAAAAGGCTTAACAACTTCCCCAAGACTGAGATAGTAATAGATGGAGTTGAAATTTGAACTCATGGCTTTGGAGCTAAAAGACTGTTCCCTTAATCATTATGCCTTGCTGTTTCTACAACACCAGAAATAAACATTAGTGATGTGCATGTGTGCACATGCATGCATGTGTGCATGTGAACATGTGTGTATGTGTGAATGTATGTATGTGTGTGTGTATATGTCTGTCTATCTGTATGTGTTGGTGGAGAGTTGAAACGTTGAAACAGGGTCTCATGTAACCCAGGAAGGTTTCAAATTCCTTGTATAGCTAAGGCTATCCTTAAACTCCCAATCCTACTACCCCTGCCTCCTAAGTGCTGAGGTACTTATTGTAATGATATTATTGTATAGGTTTGTGGATTGACTTGTTAAATGTCTTTGGGATGTCTCTGATTATACAACATCAAACAAACAAATCTGTAGGAGCAGAGTTCTCAAATGTTCATGAACACCCTATATGCATGGATATAATAGTCCATAGCTTACATGTGTGAAAAAGGAGTTGATAGCTCTGTGCACCTTGCCTGATCTTATGGATTTATACTGAAACAATACCATCATGAAGTAGAATCCAGAAAGTATTTGAAGTGGCAAAGGCCCAGAAATCTAGACTTTAAGAACAAATACACCAGTTTTTCAAACTGTGCATTTTCAGAATGACACATGAATTTTTACCTTCATGGCACCCCTAGCCAAGAGTCCTAGCATCAATGACATAATGGAGGGGAGTAATTGACTGTCCTTGTTTGATGCCCAATCTCAGAAGCAAAGGAGAAACCTTAAAGGATACCTCCTTAAAGGGCAATTTTATTGTAGATGCATTGCAAAAAGTTCCCCCATATTTCTTTCCTGTTATCCACAGCCCTTAGTAGGGAGCTGTGTAGCTATTCCCTCCAGAGAAGATGGTGTTTGGTTACTGTTTCCTCGTACTGAACCTGTGCTGGCCTGGGGAATTCTTGAGGCAGTTATAAAGGCAACAGCACCTTGCCAAGCTTGGGCCTCAAGGGACATCTTGAGGTAACATTTCCTTGTTGTGCTGTTTAACTTGACTGGGCTAAGGAATGTTTAGCTGTCTTAGAAGACATTTTTTTTATGAAAGCTTCTGTAAAGGAGTTTTGGAAGAGGTGGATATTTGAGTTAGTAGAGTGAGTGGAGCAGATTGCCTTCAACTGGTAGGATTGGCCCTCATCTGATCTATCGAGGGTCCCAATAGAGAAAGTAAAATATGTCAATGCACTCTTAATTATTTGTTTATTTTTCATTTTTAGCTGTTTTCTTTGATCAGTGGGGTTATAGTACCATGCCTTCCCCCAGATTCTCAGGCCATGGAACTGAAAGTGAATTGCATGACTAGTTCTCCTGAGTATTTAACTCTCAGACAGGAAACTGTAGAACTTTTTAGCCTCCATAATTCATGAAGTGATTTCTATAATGATGACTCTTTCTCCTTCCACATTCTCAGTCATTTTTGTGATGCTCTAGTTGAATAGAATACCTGACTCTAGGCAATTTTTAAATTTTTTTTATTGAGCTACACATTTTTCTCTGCTCTGTTTCCTTCCTCTCTTCTCTCCTTCTACCCTCTCCTATGAACCCCCCCCCCCATGCTCCCAATTTACACAGGAGATCTTGTCTTTTTCTCCTTCCTATGTAGATCCATATATGTCTCTCTTAGGGTCCTCTTTGTTGACTAATTCTCTGTGATTGTGGATTGTTGACTGGTTTTTCTTTGTTTTATGTCTAAAAGTCACTTATGAGTGAGTACATATATTTGTTTTGCTGGGTCTGGGTTACCTCACTCAATATGTTTTTTTCTAGATCTATTTGCCTGCAAATTTCAAGATGTCATTATTTTTTGCCACCGAGTAGGGCTTCATTGTGTAAATGTACCACATTTTCTTAATTTGTTCTTTGGTTGAGGGGCATCTAGATTGTTTCCAGGTTCTGGCTATTATGAATAATGCTGCTATGAACATAGTTGAGCACATGTCCTTGTGGTATGATTGAATATCCTTGGGTTATATACCCAAAAGTGGTATTACTGGGTATTAAGGTAGATTGTTTCCTAATTTTCTGAGATTGCCACAGTGTTTACCAAAGGGCCTGTATACTCCCACCAGCAATGGAGGAGTGTTCCCCTTGCCCCACAACCTCTCCAGCATAAGCTGTCCTCGGTGTTTTTTACCTTGGCCATTCTGTCAGGTGTAAGATGGAATCTAGAGTTGTTTTGATTTGCATTTCTCTGATAGCTAAGGATGTTGAGCATTTCCTTAAGTGTCTTTCAGCCATTTTAGATTCCTCTGTTGAGAGTTCTCTGTTTAGGCCTGTACTCAATTTTTTAAATTGAATTATTTGTCCCTTTGGTGTCAAGTTCCTTGAGTTCTTTGTATATTTTGGACATCAGTGTGATATTGGGTTGGTGAAGATATTTTCCCATTCTGTAGGCTGCCATTTTGTCTTGTTGACCATTTCTTTTGTCTTAACAGCCTTCTCAGTTTCTAAATGTCCCATTTATTAATTGTTGCTCTCAGTGTCTGTACTACTGTGGTTACATTTGTAAGTGGTCTCCTATGCCAATGCATTCAAAAGTACTTTCCACTTTCTCTTTTATGAGGTTTAGAGTGGTTGGTTTTATGTTGAGGTCTTTGATCCATTTGGACTTGAGCTTTGTGCATGGGGATAGATGTGGATCTATTTTCATTTTCTACATGTTGATATTCAGTTATGCCAGCACTATCTGTTGAATATGCTTTTTTCCATTTTATATTTTTAGCTTCTTTGTCAAAAATCAGGTGTTCATAGGTGTATGGGTTGATGTCCAAGTCTTCAATTTGATTTCACTGGTCCTCTGTCTGTTATTATGCCAATATCAAACTGTTTTCATTACTGTAGCTCTATAGTAAAGTTTGAAGTCAGGATTGTGATGCCTATAAAGTTCCTTTATTGTACAAGACAGTTTTGGCCATTCCGGGTGTTTTTGTTCTTCCATAGGAAGTTGAGAATTATTCTTTTGAGGTCTGTAAAGAATTTTGCTGGGATTGTGATGGGCATTGTATTGAATCTGTAGATTGCTTTTGGTAAGATTGCCGTTTTTACTGTGTTAATTCTACCCACCAAAGAGCATGGAAAGCTTTTCCATGTTCTGGTGTCTTCTTCAATTTCTTTCTTTAAAGATTTAAAGCTCTTGTCATACAGGTCTTTCAGTTGTTTGGCTATAGTTATCCAAAGATATTTTATGTTATTTGTGGCTATTGTGAAGGATGATGTTTCTCTAATTTTTTTCTCATTTCATTATCATTATTATAAAGGAAGGCTATTGGTTGTTTTGTTTTGTTTTTTAGTTAATCTTTTATCCTACTACATTACTGAAATTGTTTTTGAGTTGTAGGAATTCCCTTGCAGATTTTTGAGGATTACTTATGTATACTATCATATTGTCAGCAAATAGTGAGAGTTTGACTTCTTTTCCATTTGGTATCTTATTGCTCTAGCTAGAACCTTGAGTACTATGTTGAATAGATATGGAGAGAGTGGACAACTTTGTCTTGTTCCTGATTTCAGTGGAATCTCTGGGAGCTTCTCTCCATTTAGTTTGATGTTGGCTGTTGGCTTGCTATATATTGCCTTTATTATATTTAGGTATGTTCCTGGTATCCCTGCTCTCTCCAAGACTTTCATCATAAAGGGGTATTGAATTTGTCAAGGGGTTTTTTCAGCATCTAATGAAATGATCATGTGTTTTTTCTTTCATTTTATTTATATGGTGGATTACTTTGACAAATTTTCATATATTGAACCATCCCTGCATTTCTGGGATAAAGCTTACTTAGTCATGGTGGATGGTTTTCTGATGTGTTCATGGATTTGTTTTGCCAGTATTTCATTGAATATTTCTGAATCAATGTTAATGAGTGAGATTTGTCTGTAATGATTTTTCTTAGTACTGTCTTTGTGTGGTAACTATAGTCTTATAAAAAAGAGTTTGGCAATGTTCCTTTTGTTTCTATTGTGTGAAACAATTTGAGGAGTATTGGTATTAGTTCTTCTTTGAAAATCTTGTAGAATTATGCAACAAAACCCTCTGGTTCTGGGCTTTTTTTTAGTTGGGAGACTTTTAATGGTGGTTTCTATTTCCCTCGTGGTTATAGGTGTATTTTAGTTTACTTAATTTTGGTAAGTGATATTATCCATTGCCTTTAAGTTTTCCAAAATTTTGGAGTACAGATTATCAAAGTATGACCTGATGATTCTCTGGAATACTTTGTATCTATTGTAAAGTTCCCCTTTTCATTTCCAATTTTGCTAATTTGGATATTCTCTCTCTGCCTTTTGGTTAGGTTGGATAATGATTTGTGTGTTTTGTTGATTTTCTTGTATAATCAACTCTTTGTCTCATTAATTCTTTCATTGTTTTCTTTATTTATATTTTGTTGATTTCAGCTCTCAATTTGATTATTGCCTATCATCTAGTCCTTATGGGTGAGTTTGCTTCTTTTTGTTCTAGAGCTTTCAGGTGTTCTGTTAATTGCTAGTGTGGGATTTTTCCTGCTTCTTTATGTAGGCATTTAGTGCTATGAGATTTTCTCTTAAGACTGCTTTCATTGTGTTCCATAAGTTTGAGCATGTTGTTTGGTTATTTTTGTTGAATTTCAGGAGATCTTTAACTTCTTTATTTCTTCCTTGACCCATTGGTGATTCAGGTGAGCATTGTTCAATTTCCATGTGTTTGTGGGATTTCTGAAATTGGTGTTGCTGTTGAATTCTAACCTTAACTTATAATTATCCAATAAGCTACATGAGCTTATTTCCTTTTGAGAAGCTTCCATGAGGTACTGAGAAGGTATATTCTTTAATGTTTGGATGTAATACTCTATAGATGTCTGTCAAGTTCATTTGAGTCATCACATATATTAGTTCCCTTATTTCTCTGTTAAGTTTCTGTCCAGTGGTGAAAGTGGGGTATTGAAGTCTTTCACTATTAGTGTGTGGGGTTTAATTGTGATTTAAGCTTTAATAAAGTTTCTTTTACTTATGAGAGTGCCCTTCTATTTGGGGTATAAATATTCGAAACTGAAATTTCTTCTTAATGAATTTTTCTATGACAAATATGAAATGTCCTTATTTGTCTCTTTTGATTGGTTTTAGTTTGAAGTTTTAATTTGTTAGATATTAGGATAGCTACACCAGCTTGTTTCTGAGATCCATTTGATCAGAAAAATTTTCTCAACCCTTTACTCTGAGGTGATGTCTAACTTTGAGGTGGAGGTGTGTTTCTTGTATGCAGCAGAAGGATGGATTCTGTTTTCGTATCCAGTCTATTAGCCTGTGTTTTTTTATATTGAGTTGAGTCCATTTTTATTAAGGTATATTAATGATCGATGATTACTAGTTTCTGTTATTTTAGTTTTGTTGTTGGTGATGTTATTATGAGGCTTTTTCTTTTTTGGGATTTGCTGCTGTGAAATCTTCTATTGTCTTTGTTTTTGTGGGTGTAGCTGACTTCCTTAAATTGGAGTTTTCCTTCTAGTGTAAAGCTGTATTTGTGACTAGATATTGTTTAATATGGTTCTGTCATGAAACATCTTTCTTAAATTGGAATTTTCCTTCTTTGTGTAGAGCTGTATTTGTGACTAGATATTGTTTAATCTGGTTCTGTCATGAAACATCTTGTTTTCTCCATCTCTGGTGATTGAAAATTTTGCTGGCTGTAGTAGTCTGGGCTGGCATCCTTGGTGTCTTAATGTCTGCATAATGCTTGACCAGGACCTTCTGGCTTTAATTGTTTCCATTGAGAAGTCAGGTGTAATTCTGATAGGTCTGCCTTTGTATGTTATTACTTTACAGTCCTTAATATCTATTTTTTGTTCTGTATGTTTATGTTTAGTGTTTTGATTATTATGTGGCAGGGGACATTTTTTGATCCAGTTTATTTGGTGTTCAATAAGCTTCTTATATTTTCATAGGCATTTCTTTTTTTTAGGTTGGGAAAATTTTCTTCTATGATTTTGTCGAATATATTTTCTGTGCCTTTGAGTTGGACCTCTTCTCTTTCTTTTATCCTTGTTATTCTTAGGTTTGGTCTTTCCATGGTGTCTCATATTTTCTGTACATTTTGTGTTAAGTTTCTGTTAGATTTAACATTTTCTTTGACTGATGAATCTATTTCATCTATCATAACTTCAGTGCTTGAGAGTCTGTCTTCCATCTCCTATATTCTGCTTTTTATGCTGGCATTTGTGGTTCTTGATTGTTTACTCATATTTTCCATTTCCAGAATTCACCTGGTTTATATTTTCTTTATTGTCTCTATTTCTGTTTTCAGGTCTTGAATTGTTTCTTTCACTTGCTTGTTTGCTTTTTATTGGTTTTCTTTAAGAAATTTCTTGATTTCTTCCAATTTTTTGTTTGTCCTCCACTTCTTAGAGGGAATTTTTCATTTCTTCTTTAAGGACCTCAAATATTCTCCTAAAGTTATTTCTTAGTTTTTTTCTTCTATTTCATCTGTGGTGGGCGTTCAAGTCTTACTGTTGTAGATCCACTAGGTTTTGGTGGTGCTGTTTTGCTCTTTGTGTTGTTGAGTGTTGGTTTTGTTTTGTTGTCTACCCATCTTTTCCTCTAACTGGTGTAGTCAGGGCTGTGGTCTCAGGTGATCACTCCTCCAAGTGAGTCCAAGGCTCAAATGGTCTCTCTTTTCCTTGTGGTGGAGTTGGGGCCACATGGTGCTTGCCTCTCCTGGATCGCTAGGGCTCATGGATCGCTGGGGCCTGCCTGATTCTCGAGTTCGCTAGTGCAAACATGCTCTCGAAGGCCACTTGGGTCTCCAGTCTAAGCAATTTGTAATTAACAGAAATTGGCTTGTGCTTCCGAAAGCTGGGAAAAGGCAGACCTTTAGGGAAGGGTGTCATGCTAGGTGGAAAGGGGAAGAGAGGTATGAAGAGAGGAGGTAGAGAAGTAGAGAAAGAGAGAGAGAGAGAGAACCAAATTCCCCCCTTTTATAACAAATCCCCTCTTCCTATTATTCCTGTTATTACATCATTGATTTGTTTATGCACAAGGCCTGATTAGCTCTCCTTCAACTCCGCTCTCTATTACTGCTATACAGGGGACTGAATTTCAAGCATATAGAAGAGTTTTTTCTTTTTTTAAATTTAAATTTATTTTTTAATTTCATTTTGCATCATGTCCACAATTTTCTCCCCAATCTTCCTCCTGCCCCTCTGTCTTCCCCCAGCCCACCCCTCACAAATATATGCATAAGTGTAGTCAAATTTTTCTTTGGCTGCCTGCCAGCTTCCAAATAACGACATGGATACTAATTATTAATTATGAAAGCTTGATTTTAGCTTAGGCTTGCTTTTAACTAGCTTTTTTTTTTTTCGAGACAGGGCTTCTCTGTGGCTTTGGAGCCTGCACTGGAACTAGCTCTTGTAGACCAGGCTGGTCTCGAACTCACAAAGATCTGCCTGCCTCTGCCTCCTGAGTGCTAGGATTAAAGGCGTGTGCCACTACCACCTGGCTAACTAGCTTTTATAACTTAAATTAACCACTTTCTATTAATTTACATTCTGTCACATAACATCCTGCTTATCCTGTGTCTAGTTTGCCACTCTGCCTTGTTTTCTCTGCCAGGAAGTCCCACCTGTTCTCTCCTGCCTAGTTACTGACCATTCAACTTTTATTATACCAATCACAGCAACACATCATCACATAGTGTACAAATAATCCACAACACATGGGACCACAGAAACAAGTCTTAGCTATCAATGTCAAACAAGAGAAATAGAGGTCACATGAGCAGTGATGAGCACCATCTGAGGATGATAAGCCAGTGGCTCATTATCCACTAAAGTGTTTTAGATTACCCCAAAAACTTATTGGCTTGAAATAATAACCTTACAGTTCTTACTCCACAATTCCTGAAGGTCCAGAATGCAATTGTGTCTTAGCTCTGGCTAATCTTTGGCTTTGGTGCCTCATTAAATTTCAACCAAAGTGTTCATTGATTGAACTAGTCAGTGCTGTAGGCATCTGAGGTTGCAGTATGTCAAAAACGGTTCCCTCCATGGAACAAGTTGGTCATAGGCTGTAGCTCTCGCTTATTCCCAGGAAGATCTCTCTTCCATTGGATGCCTGTGTCCTAAAGCCAGGATGTCCCACTGCTGAGCAAGCATCCTGGAGCATGTGGAAAGTTCCTGAGTCCCAGAAGCCTGCATTCTACTTCTTAGAAACCAGTTACACACTTGGCCCACGTTTAAGACAATAGAGGGCAATTATACTCCACTCTGTGAATTTTCAAAGAATGTAGAAGAATTGCAGATATATTTTAACATTTTGATCACGACCAGTCTAAGCTCTCAGTTGCTGTAGAGCCATTAACTCGCTATCAAGTTCAGCCTGTCCAGCATGCATCCCCAGCGTTTCCCAGGTCTGTGTACCTACAGCTAATTTAAAGCTCAAGTCATTAAATTTCAGCATGGCTTGCTATATAGTGATAGTTAGACAGACCTGGGACTACAGCAGTGGAGGGATGTCGCTGTAGTGGACAGTCAGGATGCTATCCTACACAAAGCAAGATCAACCAAAATGCCAGCAGTTCTATCAGGGAGATGATAGACAGTTATAATAGGGTGATAACTGTAATAGCAAAAGGACCTTCAAGGTCAGGCCTGTTCAAAGAATGTAAATACTTAAGACATAGAGACATTGCATGTTAGTCCACTTTGCTACTGCACTGAAATACCTGAATTGGGCTATCCTTACACTGAGATGTGGTTTATTTCTATCTCAGCTGAAGACGCTCAATGTTCGAAAGAGGCTGGCGCACACAATAGCAGGCCCCTCCAGCTGTTTTACCTTGGAGTAAATGCCAGCGTCGGTAAGAGCAAATGTATCTCAGAGCAAGAATGTAAAGAATTTAGAAGTTGAATTTGCACTCATGCTCACTTTTATTTGTGTGATACAAGGGGTTTTACTGGCACTGCTGTCACCCTTCTGAGGGCAGTTTCCTGATGGCCCGTGGGTGGCTCCTCCATTAGTTCCCACCTCCTGAGGGGAATGAAACCACCCCTAGAAGCATTTTCAGCAAGGTGTGTATCTGAGGGGTCACTCTCAGATACCTTCCCTCAAAAAGTTGAGGGGTCAGTTCTCAACATGGTGGGATAAAGAACTGTTTGCAATACATTAGTTCTTCAAATAATTACTAATACTTTGTATATTATTAATTGAATATTTGTCATATTCATAGTTAAATGTGTAACTTTGTTAAATTTAGGCTTTTAAGTGTCTGTGGGTAAATTTTAAAATATAATATTAAGTAGAAATCTAATTTTATATTCATAATACACATTTAATAACTAATTTGAAATACCTACTATTTTTCTTTTGAAAGAATCTCATGCCTCAGGATGGCCTCAGACACATAATTATCCTGTCCCCACCACTCCAGTTCTAGGAGTGAAGGTATGAACCATCATGTCTGGTTCTATGAATTGCCTACCTTTGTGTCCAATAATATTTGCTTAGCTTTAGAATTTGTTCTATAGGCCATTAACCTAACCTCAAATTTTTGCAGTTGTGTAAATTGTTTTAGTTAATCCATGTTTGAGATATTTTGATGACGCAAAGCTTCCATTATTGTCTTATCAAAATACTTCATTGGTTTTCATGTTTTCAGTTCCCTTTCAAATGAGTGAAAACTTAGCACCTCAAGTTCTAGTGTTAATTTTTTTTAATTTATTTTTTTATTGTTAAAAGCAAAATTTACTTTTACTCACCTTGTTCCCGGCCCTCCCGCTCCCCCACTACCCCACCAACCTCCCCCTGCTTCCTTAAGATGGGGCAGGATACCCTGTCCTATTAGAAGCCCAAGGCCCTCCCCCCTCCATCTCAGTCTAAGAAG
>JAQHUG010000073.1:1884210-1908421 GCA_028555095.1 Dicrostonyx torquatus
TGGCTTCTGCTCCTTCCTTCTTCTCCTCCCAGAACTTCCGTTCTGTCTACTCCGCCCACCTAAGGGTTGGTTGGCCTAACTATAAGCCAGGCAGGTCTTTATTTAGCCAATCAAGGCACAGAAATACAGGTGGACCCTCCCACAGCTGGTAGTCAGCGACCACCCCCATCCTCCTGTCTGATCCTTCCCTAATGCTGGGATTACAGGCACCCATGGAACCACCCTAGCTTTTCACATGAGATCTGGGGATTTGAACTCAGGTCCTCTTGTTTGCACACCAAGATGTCTTACCTGCTCAGCCATCTCATTAGGTCCCCTAAATACTTTTTCTTTTGTAAAATATGAAAATTTCAGAAATTACACACAGTGACTGCATTTATATTGCTAAATGTAACAAAAACAATAACACATATTGACAATTCTATATGAGCTAAGCTAATGCATAGAAAGGAATCTGGGAAGATGCCTGCTGCCTGAGAGCACTGGGCATAGAAAAGGCCAGGAGTATCTGTGTTGTGACTTTAAGTAAGTTATGAGAATATGTCACTTTAAGTCATATGTGTGGATGTCCAGGCATTACACAAACAGGAGCTGATTGTATACGTGACTGTCTTTGACTTTCTCATTCTATAGGGGCTTCTTAGACAGACACCATGCTCTTTCACGTAGCCATCCACATAGTACCTCACTAGTCAGAACATAGCTTAACCAGCATCCTAAAGCATTTGGGCTTTTCCTTAAGAACAACGTTGCTGCAATTATCCTTCCTTGTATGATTTTTCTCCTGAGAAAAGTTCCTGTACCGAGCAGCAGGGTTGAAGGGCACGCCTGGTTCCAAGTGAGCTAATTAAACAGCCCAACGTGTGCCCAGCATGGGTTTGAAACTCTCCGGCTTTATGTGTGCATTTACCAACGCCTGTTGAGACTGCTGGTGATAGCACTGTCTTCCATTTGCCCACAGCACTGAATGCAGCTTGCTCTCTCATCTCCTAACGTCCCCCTTAGTCTTCTTTGTCTTTGCTAAATCATTTCCTCTTAAAAAACAAAACAAAAAAGAGACTAAATTGGTCATAATTTATCAAGAGTTTCCGCTCTCATTTTTCCCATGTGTACCTATTTGACGTTGTAGAAAGCCTAGAGTTATGCAAAACTGTGACTAGCTGTGCATGGCTGAGCTAGGCCTGAATACAGTTTTCTTAAGCAGAATCGATGCAGAGAGAGTCTACCACGAAACCAGGAGTGCCCAGCGACTCCATAGAGTGCAGCCCTGTGCAGCTGTGCAGATGTTCTGGAAGCTCAGGAAGGCTCTGGCGCAATGGCAGGTTGCAAGCCTTCCTCTGCCAGCACCACCCAGGAGAACCGGTGGAAATGTTTTCTTGGACATCATCAGTTTTTTGCAGGATATGGGAGGAAGTCCATAGGTGGCTCTATGTATGTGGATTCTGTATCCATGAACTTGGCCAAGGACACACCAAAAATATTCAGAAAACTGCTAGAGCTAAACAGGCCATGTTCTCTTTATTGGTTCCTGCTCCCAGCTCCATAACAATTATTTACAGTGTCATGCTGTATTTGACACTGGAAACAAATTAAGGCTAATTTAAAGGGTCCAGGAGGGTGTGAGCTGCTTCCATGCAAGCTCAACACTGTTTTTGTTGTTGTTGTTTTGTTTTGTTGTTCAAGACAGGATTTCTCTGTTTAACAGCCCTAACTGTTCTGGAACTCTGTAGACCAGGCTGGCCTCGAACTCACAGAGATCCATCTGCCTCTGCCTTCCAAGTGCTGTAATTAAAGGAGTGTGCCACCACAGGCGCGTGGCACTGTTTTTAATGAGGGATGTACGTCTGATGATTTGGGCATGTGCTTGAGCCTTTCTGGACTCCAAGCAGCAACTGCAAGTAGCAAAGATCACCATGTGTAATATTCTGCAGGGTTTCTATTAGATTCTGTTCTAGGCTGCTTTGTAGGAATCCTCCGGTTTCTTCCAAGCGCTGTGAGTTCTATGTTGTTACAATGTTACTAATGAAGGAACTGAGGCACGCAGAAGGAAATGGCTGACAGCCATACAGCTAGCTACAATGTTCGGCAGCTGGAATTCCAGTCCATCTGAGTCTCGGTATTAACAACTTTAGTGCCCCCGTGAGGACCCATCCGTCTGTTAACATCAGGATGAATCTTTACATCTTACACAAAGCAGCTCATATACCTACTTTTCTCAACCTTGCTTTTATTCTGGAAAAAAAAGAGAAAGTTATTTTGGTACTAGGATGGAATCCAATTCCCCTCAATGCTTGACAAGATTATTCAAAGAACAATTATTATTATTTTGTTTTCATTGCTGGAGGATTTTTGTTCCTCTGTGAAGCCCTGACTGGTATGGGGGACTTGATATGTAGAGCAGGCGACCCTTCGAATTCAGACAGATCCATTTGCCTCTGCCTCCAGAGGGCTGGGATTAAATTCTGCACCAGGATATCTGGAAAATATTACACGATTTTCTGTCATAGGAATGTAACTTCATCCATAAATCCCACAGTTACTGCCATTTTCCCCTGTGTTTTTCCATTCTTGTTGTTCTATTTATGTTTTCTCCCTCTTCTGGAGTCAATTTTGTATTTTGTATTTTTCTTAGAAAGTACTTCGGTCTTTCCTTCATCCCCGTCTTTCTCATTTTAAAATTCTGCCCTTGATTTTATTATCCTCCCACATCTAAAATACAGATACTTTTTATTGTTTTGCTCAGGTTCTGGAACTGCAGTTCATGTTGTTAATCCCCTCATTTGTGTAGCTTTTGAAAGTTATGAATCTCAAACACGTCTTTCTAGAACTTCAGGCCTGATAAATAACGAAACAAAACCAAACCAGAAACAAAAATCACAGGAATTGTGTGAAAGTTAATGTAAAGTCTTTCCATTGGTTTTCTTTTCTCTACACTGCGCATGCCCTGCATTGTACTTCCTGTAAGCCCTAATTTTGTAATCAACAAGGTTTATAATCTTTATCTTTCCTATATGTAGTTCCATCATAGTTTAGTCCTACTTGTATATTTGAATACATTTCACGTTCGGAGCTTTGTATCGGGCTTCGATGTGGCCCTTGTTGCGTGCTGTGCACCTTTTCTCAATGGAGAGAATTCCCTAGGAGAGAATGTGAGTGTTGGTCATTTCCAAGCCTTAGACTCAGTCTCCTGCCTCTGTGCTTCGGGCACGGACGTGTTAGACTGCCCTCTTGTGGCCGTATCTGCAACTGCGCACGCACAGTCTGGGCTGGCACAGCCTGAAGCAGCACTTGGTATTCAATCAAATGGTTCTGTAGTCCTGTCCTTTCTCTTTACAGTGCTATTGCTTCTTGGTGTCTAAAGGGCTTCACACACTAAACCTCAGAAGAGCTTCTTGTCTGACATTGCTTATGAGAAGCAGGCATTTTGGACAGAGAGCGGCCGGGATCATCTTCCTGGAAGGTGGCCGTCCTGTGCTCATCTCTACAAAGTTCCTCCGCCGCTTCTTGCCTTCCCAGGAAACTCCAGAACGTTTCTCTGCAAATTAATTCTCATCGGTGTTAACCTCGTACGTGATCTCAGCTTTATGAAGAGAGGCTTTTCTGACTGTTTACAGAAAGGGATAGCTGGGCTCTGGCTGACACATTCACACAGTCGCAGGCACTGATACACAGCAATCTCCAGCTGTGAAGAAGATGGTCCTGAGGGGTCCCAGACTCGGTATGAGCCAACGTGAGCTGATTTTCTTGTCCTGACACTGGTTCAAGTCAGAACACTGTGCCACTTGCCTGACACAATCTGCTGTCCTATCAACCTGCCAGATGCCATCACAGCTGGCTCCTGAGTCCTCTGCCCCACCCCCATCTCTAGGACCTTGTTCCCTCCTAGGTTCAGGCTAACTAGGGTCTCACCTGGACTGACCTCCGCGGGTCTTGCTTTTTCTTTCAGTCTCTGTAGGGCAGCTGGAGAGGCTGTTCTCAGTTGATGTTTCCTTAAGTCAGGAAAGGGGCTACAACTCTTAAGATAAAGTTCAATTGCATGACCAGAGTGGGCGATGCTTTCTTCCCTCTGGCCCTTCTCTTCTATGCTTCGGAGAGCATGCAGCTTTGTGCTGTCTTGAGCCTGAGTCCAGCAGCCTGGAGCCTGACCTTAGACTTCCCTCCTCTGCAGAAATGGTCCCACATTGTCCTTTCTCCTGGCTGTGTGCCTCCTGCTCACCCCTTGCTTTACACCGAATTAACCTTTGAAGGTGGGGCTTTAGGCACTCCCCCACAGCATGTCACATTAGAGATAAAACTGCGACAGCAGACCTGGTGTGCTGTTCCCGAGTGCAGTGGAGGAGCAGCGTGCCTCTGATTTGTTGCTCTGCATCCTCTGTCCTCGCCTCTCACCCTCTAAGCTGTCTTATGACCCAAGATAGCTATTAAAGCTACATCCTCCTTCCAGACAAGAAACAGACACAATAGGAGGACCAAATGAACTTTCACGGTTATTTATCTTCTTATACAACAGAATTCTCATAGTCAGTCCCAATAATGTCAGTTCCTATTTTCTTGGCTAGAACTTAGTGTTGTGAACATACCCAGCTACAGGCTACACTGAGAAATAATGTTTCCCTAGATGCAATACCACCTCAGCTGAGACAGGTCTGCTGGGTTGGCATCCATCACAGCAGGGTGGAGGTAGTAGGAAGCTGGTGTTTGGAGCAGCAGCTGAGGAACCACATCTCCAACAGTAAGCAAGGAGCAGAGTTTGCAGCAGGCATGACATATGGATTTTGAAACTTCAATGACTGCCCCCAGGATGCACCTCCTCCAAAACAGGCACACCCCTAATCCTTCCCAAACATCTCTATGAACTTAGAGCTGAGTACTTAAATATATGAGTTTATGGGAGCCATTTCCATTCAAATAACCATAAATTGTGACTCTGTTTGTTGGAAGGACTTGGGTGAAGAGAAGAGGACCAAAATATGTTGTATGAAATTTTAAAAAATAACAAAAATGTAATAAGGTTTTTTGGATATATGTATCATTTGTTTATGGGATGTGTGTGCATGAACTTGTGCCATAGTGTACATACAAAGGTCAGAGGGCATGTGGGAGTTGATTCTGTCCTTCCATCGTATGGGTCCCAGGGGATTGGACTGAATTTATCAGTCTTGGTAGTAAGCGCCTTACTCACTGAGACATCTTGCCGGACCAGTAGAAAGCTTTACAAACCTTCCTGCTAGATGGGAACGCAGAGAAGGATCATACTGGATTATGAGGGTGACATTTTTCAAACAGATTAGTTTATTTGGAGGAGCAAACTCTTGTTATATCATCCACATTGGCTTTGAACTTGAGATATCTCTGTTTTGTTCTCCCAAGTGCTGGGATTCCAGGTGTGGGCCATAATGGTTGGATGATATTATTCATAAACTTTGGAGGCCCTGGACCCATTTTTTTCTTCCTAAAACAAAAGTATATAAATAATTAAATAAATAAAGCATGGGGGTATGAACACACTTGCATCTGGGAGAGCTGGCACCCTTTGTCATGACTGGATGAAAAGTGGTATAGGAACACATGGCTGCGACATCCAACCCCAACCCAGAGAGTCTGCAAGGACCTCGAGAAAGGCCAATGGGGCCAGGGAATGAGGGTGAGGTAGGAAAGGGAACCCAGTTTGTCACTTACAGTCTGTTCCTCTGGCTGAAATGTAGAGCCCTTGTAATTTAGGTGTGTAGTTTCTTCACCGTCAGATGCTCAACAGAGGGACTTTGCTCATGACAGACACTCATTATTCCCAAAGACAACAAGGTGGGAACTGTTAGTCTCAGCATCAATGTAGGCAAAATGGAAATAGATGGTCCCTTCTGTGTGCGTGTGTGGGGGGGATATGTGGCAGACACAAGGAAATGGCACTGCATCCTTTGTCTGGAGGACAGTATACCCACTCCAGATCTTGCTCTAGGGTCTGTGGCTTGGGGACTGACTCCCACTTGTCCCTTCAGACAGGCTTCTTGTTCCATGGACCCGTGTAGACCGAGGTTGCTCACAACTTCTTGTGTGTGTGTGTGTGTGTGTGTGTGTGTGTGTGTGCAAGTGTACACAGATATGTACCTGCCTGTGTAAACCAGAACACAACGGTGGGTGTCCTTCCTGACCCACCCCCATATGCCTCTTTTTAATTTGAATTTTCAGCATTCTTTCTCACTAGCCTCAAACTGAGCAAGTAGACTGGAATGGTTGGTTAGCAAACTCCTGGGATCTGCCGGTCTCCATGTCCCACGTGCTCAGATTACAAGCATATGTAACCACACTCAGTTTTGCTCTTTGAAATGTGGGTTCTGGAGATTGAACTTGGGTTCTCATCCTTGCAAGACAGGCACTTTACTGACAGAGCTATCTGCTGTTCCCCAGGGTTCTGGATGATGTGCACCGCTGTCCTGGTCCCTGGCCCTGGATGCAGTCTGTAACCTGTCTCCCTGTGTTTGGCACTGTGATGTCCATGAATGAAAAACAAGCATGGTTTCATTCAGAGTGAGGGTGTAGCGATAAAGGCCAGTTCGTTCCTAAAAATGGATCGTGAGTGGAGCCATAGTAAGCAACCCGTGAGGTCCTCAAGTGCCCTAGCAGGTGGGAAAAGACAACTCTAAGGTCAGCAGGGCAGCTAGAGGCGTGGCGTGGAGACAGAGCCACCTAGAGTGTCTGCTTCAACATGCTCTTCCCGCACCTTGGAAATCACTGCAGGGCAAAGTGCTGTATTTATCCCTCATTATTTTTATGTGACTAATAAATTACAAATAATTCTGGTGCATCTTCCTAATAGCAATTAGAATAAACAATAGGAATCGTTTCAGCTGCTTGACAATTAAGGTTCTAATGACTGAAATGGAAATCTGATGACGGGGATTTGGACAATTCATTAGTTGGAAGCACAAGCACTTAAAACACAACTAATGAAGTCTTTAGCTAAATTATTCAAAACAAAACAAAAAAATTAGACGGGAGGGACAGATGCCACAAAGAAGCCATATTCTTCAAACTGGAGGGAAAGCATGTCGGGCGGAATCTTCTAAAAGGGTGTGAGCAGAGCAGAAGAGACATTTACTAGTCTAGCTGAGCTGCGAACCTAACCATTTCAGCCCCGGGAAGTTTTCCAGATCTCCCTGCTCAAGTGGAGAACTAACACAGTGAAGCTATTCCAGGAAGTTCCTCGCCTCTCTCTCTGGGCAGGATGTCATCACTGGCCTGCAGCCTCTGTCTGCAGGCTGGTTTGTCTCTTTGGGAATGTTTAGAAATGGATAGTGCGAGTCTTCTGTACCAGACTCCTCTCACGGAGCCCAGTACGATGCTGCTGTCCACACCTTCTCATTGTTCGTAGGGTTACACGGATTATTTCCAGATTTAATTAGCTCTCTCTTATTATCATGCGCGTGAATGCATGCCATGATTACATGTGTGGGTGTTCACAGGGGCCAGAGGTCAACATCAGGTAGCCTCTCCCTCCCTCCCTCCCTCCCTCCCTCCCTCCCTCCCTCCCTCCCTCTCTTCTTCCTTCCTCAGCAGCCTTTCACCCCTCCTCCTTTTCCCCCTTAGAGACAGGTCTTTCATTGGCCCGGCACTAGCCGAGAATGCCAGACTGCTGGGTGGGCTTCCAGGGAGACCCTCCCCGTCTCTGCCTCTGGAAGCACTGATATCAGAGGCGTCCCCAAATCCAGCTTTCTCCAAGGGTTCTGGGGTCAAGCTCAGTCCTCACTCTTGCGCTTGACCAGCACTTGGCTTACTGGTCCACGGCCCCACCCCCTCTGAGGCCACCATGAGCAGAACCGCCTTGAGCACGGCATAGACTGTGGACAGCCATGTCAGCGCTCTTCCAGAAGTGGGCTTCCCGCGCTTTGAGTGCGGTGTGTTGAATTTCACCAGAAACCGATTTATTTTTAAAGCCAGTTCTTTAATTTCGTTTGTGCATTATCACTTCGCTTCTGTGCTTCGCCGAACTCAGACTTCATCTGCTGGTCAAAAATCACAAGGCTGATTTGGTTTCTTTGTGATCAGCTCTTTAAATCTCATTTTAATTAAGGAAAAACATAAATGTGTGAGTCTTACCATTGACATCTCTCTCTCTCTCTCTCTCTCTCTCTCTCTCTCTCTCTCTCTCTCTCTTTCTCTCTGTGTGTGTGTGTGTGTGTGTGTGTGTGTCTGTGTGGTGTGGTGGAGGGTGGTGGCACGTGTTTTAAAATATACAAGATGGTGTATAACTCAGCAAATGATAACGAGAAGGCAAAAATAGGTCATGAACTGACCAGGCCCCTCTTTCTGGGTGAGAGATCTTGCAGAAACATCCTTCCTTCCCCCACCTCTCCCCACACTCAGCACAGGCACCCAACCTGCAGCCGCCTCCGGCTTCTTAGTTGCGCAGCGCCACCTAGCGTCGGTCGTTCCGGGTATGGGCTTGCTCAGAGTCTCTTGGCTCTGGGTTTAAGCAATTACCCGGTGTAAGGGGACTCTGGTTGCCAGACACTGGAGAAGTCTTCCAGGATGTTTGATCCTAATCGCATGCTGTACCTGAATCCTTAAAAGAAGATTCTGGGTGTCTTAAGCCGGTTTCTAAGTCCTTGGTTACACCTATAAGCTCTGTTTATGTAAAGTCCCTTCCCTGGCCCTGCTTGTTCATACAGAGGCGGAGGATCGTTTTTAAAGGACTCCAGAGGGAGAACTGATATACACCAACCTCTTTCTCTTCAAATAGGTAACTAGGTGGAGTGGCTTTCTGTGTTTAATTCCTGAGCACGTCCGTGGAACAGCAGCAATCCAGACCCCATTTTCTAAGCCAAAGGAAGGTTCTGAGAAGTTAAGGGTGTTGTTCTGGGACACACAGTCGATTCTGTAAAAACTCACATCTCAGTGGAAACCCTTGAGCATCCCTCTCAGGACGGGGCTTCGCCTCTAGGAGTGCCGAGGGGTCCTGACCCTGAGCTCATTTCCCTCTATGCCTTCACACCTGCTCTCCGGCGATGCTTTTAAGCTGTTCTGCTTCCTGTGTCAGACGCCACCTGCGAAGGAACCCCAGACGACCTCTTTGGACAGAGGGTCGGTCGGTCGAATCACAGCCAGCAGCTTCTCTGTCTCCATCTCCGACGGGCAACTCTTACTTGAGCGAAAATGACTTGAGAGGCTTGGGTTTAGTGAGTCCTTCGAAGTGAATGTATAATAAAGCAAGCAGAAACATTAAAATTTTGGAAGAAAATTTGGAAGAAAACCAGAAAGAGTCCCAGGTGCTCTCTAAATTACGGAGTTGTGGATTACTGTGGGTATAGGCAGAGTGCTGAAGGATGCATCCAACATGGCTTGGAGGAGACACCAGAGCCAGGACAGAGTATTGTGCTCAAAGCTTTGCGGGGGGAACCTCCTATGTGGAGGGACCATTCAGGATAACTGGTACATATACTGGCTGCATGAGAGGGTTTGGTTTTAGGCTGGCAGGAGAGGAGAAAGATGTATTCTAACAGAATGGGAATTGAAGGGAAACAGCTACTTAATCCAGGGCCTTCTGAGTTAACAGGTGTTCCTTTGATCAGTCAATAGAGGGGACTAATTTAGGGTTGCCTTGGGCATCCCCAGATTCATGTAAGCCCCATTTTCTCAGAATGTGACCTCATTTGGAGATAACATCTTGGCAAAGGTGACTAAGGTAAACTGAACTTTATATCCCATAATTCAATATGGTTGGTGTCCTCCTAAGTGCCCAAGATTACTTTGAAGTCAGACAGGCATACAGAGAGGACAACGTTACCATGAAAATGGGCTTCCACAGCCACAGAAGTCAAAGACAAACTGGCAGAAGCCAGGATGGAGATAGACCCCCACAACCAACTCATTTTGGCTGAAGACTTCTAGCCGCAGAACCTTGAGGTGAACCGTGAGCACCAGACTAAGATGCTTCCGTACTGCATGCCCAGACACGGAATTCGTACGGCCTGAAAAGGAAAGAGAAGCGGTTGCTCTAGAGTTGTGACCAGGCTACTTCTCTTCTGCGAGGTACGGTGTGAGGCATCTGTTAAAAGTCAGACCCCCTTTTTTCACAAATCTAGGGTTTTTCTTTCTAGATATGGCTGTGCTCCTGAACCTTACATTCTTGGTTCTCATACCGGTCAAGTGAAAGATATGCTAACCTGTGTTTACAGAACAGGAGGAAGGAGACCTAGAACCAATGTGGCAATGCGTCTTTCCTCATAGGAGCTGCTCAGGGCTCACCTCTCACACTCCGGACTCACAGAACTATGGACCTAGGTGACCCTCTGGGCTCACCTCTCTCTGGCCATCCTGGGAGCCAAATGGAAGGAAAGGTGACATATTTCGGAAGATACTGATATATGCTTTCGGGGAAACCTGCCTTACAATCCACGGTGATTCTAGAAAAGGCCTTTAGACCAATGGCACCTGCACTTCTCTGGGGTTCCTTCCATGGGCATACCTGTGCCTGATAGGGCTTGTAGTCAAAGGGTTTGTTTTTTTAGTAACTTAAGGATGGATCAGTTGGAATGAGTTTCTATACCAACCAGACATCTTGATTTATGAGCTCATGTGTCTACTAGAAGGGTGAGAAGGAAGGTGCCACCTCCCACAGGGCAGGACCAGCCTGAGTACAATCATGCTGCCTAGCAGGACCTAGCCACTGCTGTAGAAAATTGTTTTAAGATGTGTTGCTTTTGTTTATGTTGCATTTGTTTATCTCCATAAAGCTATTATTCTTTGCCTGTCTAAAATACCTGATGACCTAATAAAGAGGTGAACAGTCAATGGCGAGGAAGGAGAAAGGATAGGTGAGGCTGGAAGGCAGAAAGGATAAATAGAAGAAGAACTGGGGGAAAAGAGGAGCAACAAGATCAAGGAGAGGAGGATGTCAGGGGCCAGCCACCCATCTGCACAGCCAGTCATGGAATAAGAAGGAAAGTAAAATATACAGAAGTAAGAAAGATGCAGCCCAGAGGGGAAATGTAGAGGGAATAATTTAAGAAAAGCTGGCTAACAACAAGCCAAGCCGACACTGGGCATTCCTAAGAAATAATAAGGCTCCGTGTGTGTGATTTATTTGGGAGCTGGGTGGCGGGCCCCCAAAGAGTAAAAAGAGCAAAACATCACACAACAAGCCTGGAACTTGCCCTGCCTTGTCAATAGAACACCAGTTTTCATGGGAATCTCAGATAAAGTACCTCAGAGACCCTTTACTTTGATGCTTGTTGTTTTAGATTTAGTGAACAGAAACACAGAGCACTATGTTAAAATTCAATTTCAAATACTGAAATTTTCATTTAAGATAGAGTCAGGATACAAACATAATGACTAACGCTTGTAGTTGCTGATCTTTGGGGACAACTCCCATCGGAACAGCCACCCCCAGTTTTCTGTAATTCAAACTTAGGAGCTTATATTTCAAAGATCTTACACACAGAGACTGCTGTTTGTTAAGACACAGGCTTCCTTGGGTGTCTTGAGTTTCAGCAATGGCTCTCCTGGACCCTGTGCAAGCCAGTGGCATGGATAGGCAGATGGTACTTTCAGTGAGCAGGGGAATCCAGTAAGGTATTGATGGTGGACTTTTGGCTCCTTTCTCCTGGGGTTTCTACCAGTGCAGTGCAAGGAGCTGCTGCGCTTGCTTGTAGAGGAAGCTGGCGTCTCCTGTCTGGAAGCTTCAGGGCTATCTTTATAGACAATAGCTGAACCTCATTTTCAGCTGCATAGAGAAATGGAAATGGGGAAGAGGGAGCAGCCTGTGTGACCAGGGATTTAAATGTGGCCCAGCCTCTGAGACAAGCTTTTCAATGATCCTGAGCTGTTTCCTTGAAACTTTGTTTTTTTCCTAAGAGTTAATTTTGGGGGACTTATTGTCTTTGATTGAAAATAAAATTTTCTTTAAAAATAATTTGTTTTTATGAGATACCCACGCCATTTGGTAAGAAGAATGTCTTCACAATAGAAGTGGTTTGAACTGGTGTCCTGAGTAGATTGACAGGACAAGGAGGAGCTGGGGTTCTCTCTCTGGAATGTCTCCGGCTCTCCCTCTATCTGCATGTTCTTGCACCCATCCTTCTACCCAGTTCTTGGATTTGCCACACACTAAGAAGAGAAAATATACCTGGAATGGGTGGAGGTGCTTACCTGTTGTGCTGGTACTTGGGAAATTGAGGCAGAATTGTGAGTTCCACACCAGCATGGGTTACACAGTGAGACCCTGTCTCAAAAACACTAAAACCATAAAAATAAACAGACAAACAAGAGTAGAAAATAAAGAAGATCTCCCAGTAGCTCGCCACTTCACCCTGGTACCTTGTCCCAGGTACTCCTTGCTTTCATTCGAACCTATAACCAGAAGTAGGGTTTGTCGCCTAGCCTACAGGCTAAACAATGTGACTAAATGAAGGATGGGGCCAGCTTGTGCCTTCACTGGGTGCGATCCAGAGAGTGGCAGAGAGAGCCTGGTGAGTCAGTGAGACTTGGCTAGACTTCACTGCAGATCTGTCCCTGGGAGGCAGACTGCAGCTCCGTGGGTAAGCGTGCCTCTCATAGATTGCATCTTTCGGGCAAAATGTACTAGATGCGCTACAGATTGCATTTTCCAGGCCTTGATGACTAAGTTTGTAGTTGTCGATCTTTGGGGACAACTCCCACTGGAACAGACACCCCCAGTTTTCCTTAATTCAAAATTAGTCATGTATTCCCCGGAACTTGATGTTTTATTCCCTCTTCTCCCCTCCCTTTCCTCTCTTTTTCTTGGATGTGTTTTGTTCAGAGATCTGTGTGCTGTGCATTTTCAAAAAAAACCCATTTTTTTTTATTGTTCATTTAAAGCAAAGCAAGCCAGTTTCTGCTCAGCATTCAAGCAAATGCCTTTTTCTGGTCAAAACGACAAAAGGCCCTAAACGCAACTCTTTGATCAGTGTCATCAACTATTGGATGCTACTTCGTTCGACACCAGTGCAGCTTGCAGAATGTTTATTTGGCAATTGGAAAAAGGTCACCATTTTAAGGCAGTTCAGAAACCAAATGTTCCCGTAATATGGCAGATTCACACAAAGCACCTCTTGGCTTTGCTGCTTTGGAATCTGTGCTCCTGACAAGCTTGAGCTCTCTTAGCTGTGGTGTGTGTGTGTGTGTGTGTGTGTGTGTGTGTGTGTGTGTGTGCGTGTGTCCACGTTTGCACACAAGGGGTCAGGTACATAGTCTTTGGCTAAACGTCTACTCATTTCACAAGTTGACCTCTCCACAGTAAGAGTATTTATATCCTGAGGCTTGGAATCAGGGAAGAGGCTGGTGGGTAGAGCGTCTCAAAGCTAGGTGCAGCATATGTAGAAACAGAACCGTGTGTGCGGAGACGCTTGTATCTTTTTCTTTTTTTTTCTCTCCCTACCCGATTCTGTGTTTTAAGCAGCATTTGTACAACCCTGCCTGAAGTGGGGAAAAACAACAACAAAAACCCCTCTTTAATTAGCTCCTGCAGACTAAGACGCTTTACTGCCACCTGTCGTTCAGGATGATGTAAGTGCTGGGAGACCACAGGGTGTGGAGAGATGACAGAAGTTCCTTGTTAGGGCTTCAGTTCACCAAACTGAACAGGACTCTCTAAGTCCTTGCTGGTTGAGCTTGCCCATAGTCAGCAGAGAGAGCCGGAAAACGATTTTTTTGCCTCGACACAGAGAAAACTACTTATTTGGTGGCTGATAATACTGAGTTAGAGTCTCAAAGGAATCTGATCCCTATACGAAGAGAAACAGTATCTTAGAGGTCTCGTGCTCAAATGAAGATAAGGACACATCCAGGAAGCAGAAAGAATTCCGAGGGTCACAATTGTGTTAATCATCACCACAACACTTAGTATGCTAATTGCCAACTGGAGGAAGGAGTTGAAACTAACTGCAGCTTTGGGTGGAAGCCCTAGTCATTTCAAGTTAACCCAAATGACCCGGTTTATACACGATATTTATTTTCACTTCTCTTGGGTGCAGTAAATGTGTCTGACTTTGTGCATTAAACCTCAGTTTGAATTTGTTTGGCTAACATTTGTTGGGATTGGGGTCTTGCTCTTAATTGATACCATCTGGAAAAGGAAGAGGAGCATACAGAGGAAAATTGTCATAGTTTTGTTAAGGTGTGTGTGTGTGTGTGTTTGTGCATTTGTGTATGTGTGCGTGATGTGTGTGTATGTGTGCGTATTGTGTGTATGTATGTGTATGTGTGTGTAATGTGTGTTTGTACCTGTGTATGTGTATCGCTTGCATGTGCACCCTTGCTTCTATGATGCTTCTCTGAGAATACTGACGTTTTTAAGTACATCAACATGTCTGACCAATAATCCAACTCTGAAATTCCTGTCACTTAAGGGATCTGGGATGTGTGTCTGTGTTTAGGGGTCCACTCTCCCTTCTGAGTGTCTTTCTTTTCCAGCCCCCCACCTCTCGTTCTGGGCTGGGCTTCTTCCACTGTGCCTCTGGTTGGCACAGCTTCAGGAGTCCTTCCCGTCTGCTGACACACAGTTGCCTCCTTCACTCAAAGCACAGTGCCATGGGGCATACTAGTGTTTTGTGCATTTCATCCTTCTTTATGTAATTTGAAAGCTCATTAATAAGCAACTGTTTTGCATGATTAAAAAATAGAAAAAGGATGTTAGAATGAAAGGGAAAAATCTTTAAAGAACAGAGTCAGGTGCTCATGCCTGTCGACTTCTCTATGCTGACTGCAGTGATAAGGAGCGGGGGACTCTGTGTGTCCCACTGGCCAGCCCAACCAACCCTCTTCAGGAAGAGGGGCACTCCAGAGATGTCTTTAACTGGCTTCCAGATACTTCTCTGCTCTGGAAGGGCTTCTTGTGACATTCTGTTGTGCTAATGTTTCTTAGGGAGACATGGAACCAACATCTGTACACCCTAGACTGGGCATCGATGATAGCTCCCAGTTATTCACCCAAGTTCAGCTTGACAAACCAGTGAACTTACTAGGATTGCACAGGACTGTGGATGAGGGTTTACTTATCAGAGCATGGATGTAGCTCATAACCACAAAGCCTACCCAAAGTGGGTGACAATCATTGAATGTGCATCCCTGGAGCTGCCTGCAGGACTGGCAGGCAGCTTGGTCGGAGAGTCTTTTTTTCTCAGCTACGCTAGTGGGAGAGTATATTATTCCCAGCAATTGTTAATGCTTATATGACCTTAACAAGAAGCCTAGTGAGTCTTGTAAGTTTCAACAACTCCTTGAAACTGATGAGTTGTTTACTTCTTGAGTCTTCTCAAGAGTCTCGTTCCGGGTGGAATACTTCAACGTGGAGGAAACCACTACACAACACACACTAACTTGGGTCCACTTAGTCCCTAGCATTCTATCTTGCCAGGAGGCTTACTTATGTGGAGGCTAACATGTGTTTACCTGCATATGGATGTGTTGGGCCCTATAAGATTATAGATCTGCTCCACAGACGTCTTTCACAGGGATGCAAGAGCACCACACATCTTAGAAGGGTCTGTATAAGCTGTCTGTTGCCCTAGAAAATCTAGGTTGGAATTTGAAAGGACTTTTCAAAGCCAGATTCCTTGTGTATTCAGAAAAGAGTAACACATACTACTTCCAATACGGACAATCCACAGAGGTGATGGTATGACGCTGCACTATATGTTCATGTCTTAAGTTGCAAGTGACTTCATTTCAGGTTTCAAAAGAAGGACCAAGAACACCCTTCTGTGAGAGCTGCGATTTATGGGTTGATCTTTTAATAGTAATAAAGGCAGACTGTGTATCGCAAAGGAAGTCTAGCGATTCTTACTGTCTTACATGGTGGGAAGTATTTAATGATGTTCTTTTTCTAGCTGCCATTTATCTTCTTATTTGACAGACACATATATGTTAGAACGTTCTGTCTATTCTATAGATACCTTCTTCTATTCCAATTTAACGAGGATGACATATGCCTGTGGGGCCGGGCTATGACATTTCTTGGTGGGTCAATGGCTATAGTGTTCTGACCCTTTTTGGAGTTTCACATGATCACATACTCAATGCCATGACAAGGATTATAAAAGTCTGTGCAGGAGCTGAAGTCGTGTCTCGCTATTCTGCAGATGTCCCCCAGCCACCGGGGACAGCTTCTGATGTTTAGTTGCTGGCAGGTGCACGGCCTGGCCTGCGCTGCCTTCAAGCTGGCTCCCCATGTGCCTGGACAGCTAGGAGTAAATTGGACTCAGACTCAGGATGGCAGCAGCATTGTACTTACAGGGATAGTAAAGGAGAAAGCTCTGTGCTGGAAGAAGTCAGATGCTGGCCGAGATCCCAGAGTTTCTGGAGGAAAACCTAACTTCTCTGACAATGAATTTGCATCTCATATGAAGCATGCATTTTCACACACCCTTGCCATTCTTTGAGTCAAGGATACATGCTATTGGTACTCACAGACGGACCCAGGCAGGACAATAGCACTTTTATATATATATATGTGTGTGTGTGTGTGTGTGTGTGTGTGTGTGTGTGTGTATTTATTTGATATGTATGTATCAGTATGTGTGTTTTTCTGTATGTGAGTGCAGGTACTTGGGTGCTACAATCCTTGGGCTATGGTGTCTGTGTCTGTCTGTGTTTGTATACATGTGTGTAGGTCAGAGGACAACCTTGTGCACAGGTCTTTGATTAACGTCTTGTTTGAGACAGATTATCTTTTTTGTCGTTTGCAGCTGCATGCACAAGGCTAGCTGCTCCAAAAGCTTTTGGTGTTCCCCTGCCTCTGCCTCCCATCTCACCTAAGGAACACTGGGTTATGACATCCACCACTATACCCAGCTTTATGTACCCCTGTGGATGCACACTCTGGTTCTCAGGCATGCATAACAAGCATTTTACCCACGGAGCCATCTTCCTAGCCCCAATATATTTAAATACACTTTTATCTTGTAGGTATGTCGATTGTTTAGTGACAGACCTGACTTTTTGTTTTGTTTCGGTTTTCTGAGACAGGGTTTCTCTGTAGCTTTGGAGCCTGTCCTGGAACTTACTCCGTAAACCAGGCTTGCCTTGAATTCACAGAGATCCACTTGTCTCTGCCTCCTGAGTACTGCAATTAAAGGTGTGCATTTACCACCGCCCAGCTGATAGACCTGATTCTTAAGATTATGCCCCTTTTAATTTCTTTTCCAAAGTTATTTATTGAATGACTTTTTTTTTTCAGTTTGAGTACTAGTTACAATCATATATGAGATTGACTTTTAAGATCATAGTAGTGTGGGACTTTAGAAGATCTGGTGATGTATTTTTAAACAGCCCAATATTCATTAAAATAATGTATAGTACAGAAGTCTGGCAAAATGTTGTTATGGAATATTTGTTTAACTATGTAGAGATGTGTTGCATTTGCTTTGCTATGTAAATATGTGTTGCTGTTTTACCTTTCCTGCCTAAGGCTCCTGGTTGTTCTAATAAAAAGCCGGACAGTCAATAGTGAGGGAGGAGGTATAGCTGGAACTTCCAGACAGGGAGAGTAAGTAGGAGGAAGAAAGAAAAGGGAGACAACATGGAGATGCAGGGAAGCAGCCAGCCAGACACAGAGGAAGCAGGAAAGTAGGACACACAGAATGAGAGAAAGGGAAGAAGCCCCCAGGCAAAACGTAGATGAATAGAAATAGGTTAAATTAAACTGAAAGAGTTAGTAGGACAAGCCTATGTTAAGGCCAAGAATTCATAAATAATAATAAATCTCTGTGTCTTTATTTGGGAGCTGGTTGGTGGTCCAAAAGAAATGGCAACTACAAAATATTAATGAGTTTTTATTAGTTAAAATTCCTGTGCCCATGCTCCAGGGGATGGCCTTGAATTCTAAATGATACCTGCTTAAGTACAACATTCCTAGATAAATTCTTTTGATAAAGCAGTATTATTTGGTTTTCTTTCACGACACACTTTGAACTACAGAAGATAGAGAAACCAAACCAGAAATGATCTGGAAGTTTCCTCTCTGCTTAGTTACACAGTGACAGAAGGTTCTATACGTGATGCTGAGGGAGAAAAAAAAAGATGGATTTACACAATACAAGACACGTCAAGCTACAATAATGAGCTGCAAGGCAAGATATGTCTACTAGTGTGATAATGGCACGAATGTATATGAATAACGGACCACTTTCTGCATGTATTTGAGGCCTGTTCCACAGGGAGTAATTCATTTCTAGTATTATAAAGTGTTCAAAAGCCCATGGCTTGAGAGCTCAAGGCCCTAGTGGGGAAGCTACCATTGTGTTGTTAAGTGAATATATCAAATTTCCTATTAAATATGTATGTTTTACCCATAGATTAGTGATGCAACTTTGATTAAAGACAATTCTTTCTATAGTGGATAGTGGTGAATGCAGACTTGTAACTGATCCAAGTACTGAGAAGAGACTATCAGTATTCATTCCTAAGTGGGACATTTCTATTAATCTTCACTTCTCAAAGCTCAGGAAACATCTAGAAAGCAGGGGGCAGAAAGTGTGTACGAGCCAGAGAATGGGTAAGGGTTTTCTGCAATGCTGTCTTTTTGACATGGTGTGGCCACTGTACTTAGGAACTCATGGCAGGTGTTGTGCTGCTGTGGATCTGCCCAGGATCAAGCCAGTCAGCATTCTATCACAGATTGGGAGGAACTCATGAACCCAAGCTAGTGAGCTAATGGTAGTTAATGGCTCCTGGGGGAGGGATGGCCATTTTCTTTGGGGGTGTGACTGGTAGGTTGCTCATGCTCCAGTAGATGGTACTGTACTCATTCTCCATGGATGGTCCTGTGCCTATGTGAAAATAAGCAACACTAATTTAAACACTAAGTTATATTTAAAACCAAGAAGAAGATTTGACATATTGGGTGGGATTCAGGGGGAGTGGGAGGTGAATATGATAAGGATGCATTGTGTACATGTAGGAAATTGTCAAAGAATAAATAAAGAACATTAATATACTTTGTCTTTTCAGTTGCTACATTGTGAATTTGTATAAAATGTAACTCATGGTATTTTGGAGAGTGTGTAGGTAGAAGCAGATGTTTTAACTCAATGATATCATGTAATGGCTTTTAACTTGTACTTTTAAAGAGATGAATCTTCATTATGGTAAGAGCACTGTAGAACTTATCATTTCTGTCATTTTTTGTTGAAAAATTTTTCATGTTTTCTCTTTCCCCAGTTCCTTCTAGATCCTTCCTACCTCCATACCCACCAAAGTTCATGTTCTTTTTCTGTCTATATATAACAAAAATAAACAAAACAAAGCCGGGCGGTGGTGGCGCACGCCTTTAATCCCAGCACTCGGGAGGCAGAGGGAGGCGGATCTCTGTGAGTTCGAGACCAGCCTGGTCTACAAGAGCTAGTTCTAGGACAGGCTCCAAAGCCACAGAGAAACCCTGTCTCGAAAAACCAAAATAAATAAATAAATAAATAAACAAAACAAACAAGCAAACAACAAAAAACCAAACACACGAATGAAATCCACAAAATTGGAAGTCAAAATAAATAAGCAAAAGACCAATAAGACACACATACAAAACACTCAAATAAGTAAAAATGAGACAAAACATCTACAAAAATATCACTCAGTAGCCGGGCGATGGTGGCACACACCTTTAAACCTAGCACAATGGAAGCAGAGGCAGGTGGATCTCTGTGAGTTTGAAGCTAGCTTGCTCTACAGAGCGAGTTCCAGGACAGGCACCAAAGCTACAGAGAAACCCTGTCTCAAAAAACCAAAACTATCACTGAGTTCATTTTGTGTTGACAACTACTCCTGTGAATGGATCTTGTGCTGAAGGAGGACTCCATCGGATGGAAATGATTTCTCCTTGGCCAGCAGTTACCAACTGCTAACAGTTTCTTGGTTAGGGCTTGAATCCTGTGCTGTGTCCCTTTCCCCATCTCAGTGATGGGACTCAGTCTGGCTTGAACCTGTGCAGGTCCTATGTGTGCTCCCACAGCGTCTCTGTGTTCGTATGTGCATCAGTCCTGTTGTGTATGGAGCCAACCATCACCCCTGACTCTAGCAGTCTTTGAAATCCTCTTTTTTATAGACAGATTCTTGAGCCCCCCACCCCAGGGAGAGGGTTGATGAAGACAACCCACTTAGGGAGAAGTGCTCCAAAGTCTTCCATTCTCTACACACTGCTTGTGGGTCTGTGTTAATTCCCAGGGTATTAGCATCAAAGAAGGGGAAAGTCCTGTAGTATTTATTTGTCTTCTTGTAACTGGCTTATTTCACTTACCTTAGTGCCCTCAAGGTTCTTCCATGCTGTTGCATTTCCCAAAATTTCCTTCCTTTTTAAGGCCCACCAGTATGTCTTTGGGTGCGCAGCATGCTTTGTTCATTTATCTTTTGATCCAGCAATAGACTCTTGAGTCACATTGTTGTCGAGTGTGTATAACCCTGCTATATTTTGGAACACTTTGTTCCAATTCTTCATAGTGAGATTTTCTGGGATCTCAAAGTGCAATATAACCACAGAGCATTTGATTAAATCATGGTTACCTGAGAAGCTAAGTACTGGCTCCTTCTCAGTACTTCTTCCAAAGGTGTTGGGCAGAGTGGGAAGGATGGAGCAGGGTAAGGCACTTTACAACTGGTTCTAAACTTTGGGATCACGTTTCTGTTCTGTCTCTTAACAGTCCATGTTTTGCAGCCAAACTACCTTTTTGGATGGTTCTCACAGTCCAGCTACCAATTGCCACTCTCTTTCAGATATTCTCAGAGATCTACTCATGGCCACAAAAGTCAATGGAGCCTTCTCTTCCTCCCATATCTGCTAGGTTTAATGTTTTGCACCTTCCAGACTAAGAACACACAACTTTGGTAAAAACCAAAAGCTCTTTAGAAGGTCTGAGTAGACCAAGCACTTGTCCAGCCTAAAGGTGGAAGTGTAGTTAATTTCTAAGGAATAGGCAGATTGTTCCAACTCTATCTCATCCAATCAATCAGACCTTGATTTTTATAGACGTATTTTCATTAGTTGGTATCAGGTGAATGAAAATCATGATTGCTGTAAATGAGATGAGGGTGTGTGTGATGGTTAGTTTTGGTTGTCACCTTAACTATATCTAAGGGACAAGCCACTAAAGGCCAGTGGCTCTCCAGGAATCCTCCAGGTCATTGGTGACAGATTGGAACTGCTGAAACATCTAATTTTGAGTAGCTACTGGGTTCTAAGACTTTTCACAGTATAGCCAGCCACTGTTGGACTACCCCGGCCATTGTGTAAGCCAACATAATAAATCCCTCTTAAATATATATTCATCCTGTCAGCTCTGCACCTTTAAGGAGCCCTGACTAATAGAACATTCAATTCAGTTCTGCATGTAAGTCAGAAAATATGCTGACTTTCTTACCATGTGCTCAACAATGGAAGGGAAGAGCCAAAGACAGCTTGGTGCTTCTGGGCGCCTGAGTCAGTGAGGATTACCATGAGAAACCACTGGTGGTGGTGGCAGCAACTGGAATCTATGGTGCTTTACCACATGCTGGAGAGATGTTAGGGACGCCTGTCTGCATCATCTGCATCATCTTATCTAATCCTTAAATTACTCTGAGGTCAATGCTCTCATTACCTTTCCTGCTATGTAAGCCAGGAACTAAAAGTCTTTCACCTGTGTGTGCTTACACAGCGGTAAGAGGTCGAGCCAATGAACTCCTTGTAGGGTACACGCCATAAGCTTCATGCTGCCCCTGCTGCTGGTAGCCAGCTCTGTGTCCTGAGTCCTCCCAACTGCGCTCTGGAAGGCATGCCATTACCCTCTTCTTTTGAAATGAAAGTGGTGTACAGTGAGGTTAGTAATTTGATCGAGGTTGCACAGGACATGTCGAAGTCAATTTGAATTCTTTAACTCCCCAGGAAACACTCATGAACCTTGTTCATTTTCTCCTGGGAGCAATAAAAACAGCCAACAACAGTGGAAATGCTAGGTGAGGAGATTTATTTTGAGAGGTTTTAAGTAGTCCAGGTTGGCCTCAAATTTGTAATCCTTCTGCCTCAGGGATTTGCTTGAAAATGTGTATTATTTTGCAAAAAGTTGATACAACCTCTTCTTTTATAGACTGCACTTGCTTAGGGGCTATCCAAAAGTAAGGAATCCCCCCTCAGCAAGGGTCAAGTAGAGCTTGGTTCCCAGGGCCCTTCGCTTGCTGGGGTCCCCTGAACTGGCCTGTATCTTATGGAAAATGTTAGTTGTTAAATAAGTGGGGTGTTTCTTAACGTGAGGAATTATCTAATATGCTTTCCCTTAAAGAATCAGTCCCCTGGTCGTAGTTGTATGTCTCTGTCCTTATGGTCATTGTGAAGCAGCACATAAAGCAGTGCAAAGACCTTGTTAGAAGTGCGAACCCCACTCCGTACTGCCATCATCAGCCTGGAAGCCATCCTGAAAATGGGGATGTGTAGAACCACAAAAGATTGAGTAGCTGCATTGACTAGGTCCCTCTATTGTGCAAGGACCCATTCCATGCATAATATGGAATGTATTAATAGAGTATGTATTCTCTTCTTTAAAGTGCACACACAAATTACATAAATCTTAGAACCTCCATCTGGGTAGATTGTGTATTTTTCTTGTGTGTGTGTATTTGTATACATCTGCTTGTGGGGTATGCACACATGTGTGAGGCTGCACAGAGGTCAGCCTTGGGTGTTGATGCTCAGAATACCATCCATCTTGTATTGTGAGACAGGGACTCTCACTTGCCTGGAGCTTGCTAGCTTGGTTAGACTGGCTGGCAAGGGATCCCTTGGAACCTTCCTGTCTCTCCCTCTTTATTGTTGGGATTGCAGTCACATCCCATCATGCCTAGATGTTTTGCTTTGGTGCTGAAGATTGAAGTCAGGTCGTTATGTTTGTGTGTCAAGCACTTTAAACTGAGTTGTAGCCCCGGTCCCCACTTTAAGCTGTTCCCCATTTCCTACCATTTAAGTAGAATTTCTTTGGGTTTGTGAAAACTTGTGTTCCACACTGGTTTTACAATTTGGTTAAAATGTTTTGATTTACAAAAAAGAACACAAAATTACATAGCTACTTGGAGATTGATATTTGTAAATGAGGTAATATTTCACCGCCTCCTACTATTCACCTTTGCTAGAGTGACCTGCATCACCCTCAGGTCACAGGAAGGCTGCACCCCACTATTTCAGAAGTTTGAGGAGATCCAGAAACTGGATATCTGGGCACTGTCAGCTGAAACCAGACAACGTGAGTGCAGCTACCACACCCTCTGCCAGGATACCTTGGCCTCTGAGTTCGAAGGGCTTCGCTGGGTCTAGTGAAGTTATTTCTGAAGGGGTTCTTGACTTTCTTACCTGACATGATCACAGGAAGAGTGAGTTAGTCAGAAATGCACATGGTGTTGACAGTCTTAGGCAGAGGAGAAAACTGAAGACAAGGAGAAGAAGTCAGGGAGAGAAAAGGTAGAATAGTTAAAGTTTGTGTCTGGAACATCTCGAAAGGTCTACGTGCTTTGCTTGCCAGTTGGTGGCACCATTAGGAGGTGATGGAACTTATAAGAAGTGGAATTTCTTTAGAAGAAGTTGGGTCATTGCCCACAAGCCCTCTTAGGAGCTGTTACTGCCTGTGGCTGTCCCTCCTTCTCCTCTTCCCTTTCTTCCTCATTTTTCCTGTCCAAGCCACTTTGTTCCACCGTGTGTTCCATGTCACAATCCTCTTTCATTGTCTCCTCTGCTCCCCACAGCTCCCCAGAGAGTAAAGCCAACAAACCACAGACTGAAATTGGAAGCCATGAGCAAAGTTGAGTTTTCCCTCCTTAGAAACTGAAGGTGCCAGAAAACTGCCTAACACAAAGGGGCAACCAAAGAACCCCGCCACTCACCTTGGCTCTCACCGCTTTAATCTGTTTCCTCTCGGTTGTTCCTCAACGACAACCAATCCTCTTCCCCTTTGCGGTCTGGAGGCAAAGAGTTTCTGAATTTAGAACTCTGTACCCAGGGCCATAGGGAAGAATACTCACAGCAATATGTTTTTCACCCAATAAAAATGGAGCAACATTGGGTTATTAGAATAATATGTCCATTAAAGAGGTAGTAGAAAAAAACCTGCTAAGTGACCAGGCAGAGAAGGTGCATGACTTTTTATAAACAATATGAAAATTATCACGCCCAGTTCAACTGTAGCCCTGAAACTTTGTCTATAGAAATAACAGTTGAAATATATATCTCAAAATGCCCAGAGGGATA
>JAQHUG010000073.1:1918334-1931939 GCA_028555095.1 Dicrostonyx torquatus
TATTCCCTCCACTTACTCCCCCACCCCACCTACAGTTTGTCCCAGTCATAAAACATTCAGGGGGACTAGCTTAGACCTATGCTGTTTCCTTCCCAGTCCAACTGGAGTTGGTGAGCTTCCATTAGCTCAGGTAAACTGTTTCAGTGGGTGAACCCATCATGGTCTTGACCTCTTTACTCATATTCTCAATCCTCCCACTCTTCAACTGGACTTTGAGATCTCAGTCCAGTGCTACGATGCAGGTCTCTGCCTCTGTTTCCATCAATTGCAGGATGAAGGTTCTATGATGATATTTAAGATATCCATCAGTCTGATTACAGGGCAAGACCAGTTCGAGCACCCTCTCCTCTATTGCTTAGGTTCTTAGCCAGGGTCATCCTTGAGGATTCCTGGCAATTTCTCTAGTAACAGGTTTCTTGCTAGCCCCATAATGGCTCCCTCAATCAATATCTCTTTCCATGTTCTCTGTCTCTGTCCTTCCTCGTGACTATCTCGTTCTCGAAAGTTCTCTTACCCTTCACGCCTTGTATTTCTCTTCTGCCCTCCCTACTCCCCCATCCCCATGCTCTTAATTTTGTCAGGTGATCTTGTCTATTTCCCCTTTCCGGGTGGTTCTATGCATGTTTTATTTAGGGTTCACCTTGGACTTAGCTTCTCTAGGACCATGAACTATAGGCTCAATATTCTTTGCTTTACAGCTAGTATACACTTATGAGTGAATCCATACCATGTTCATCTTTCTGGGTGTGGGTTACCTCACTCAGGATCATTTTTCTATTCCATTCATTTGCATGCAAATTTCAAGATGTTATTGTTTTTTACCACTGAGTAGTACTCTAATGTGCAAATGTGTCACATTTTCTTTATCTGCTCTTCAGTTGAGAAGCATCTAGGTTGTTTCCAGGTTCTGACAACTATAAATAATAATTTATTATATTTATATAATTTATATATTAAATATAAATATCATTTATTATATTTACAATATATAATAAATTATTATATTTATAAATATAATAATAACATTGTTGAACAAATGTCCTTGTGGTATGATTTAGCATCTTTTGGGTATATGCCCAAGGGTGGTATTGCTGGATCCTGAGGTATGTTGATTTCCAGTTTTCCGAGAAACCACCATACTGATTTCCAAAATGATTGTACAAGTTTGCATTCCTACCAGCAATGGAGAAGTGTTGCCCTTATTCTACATTCTCTCCAGCATAAGCTATCACTGGTGTTTTTTATCTTAGCCATTCTGACTGGTGTAAGATGGTTTTCTCAGAGTTGTTTTGATTAGCATTTCCCTGTTGGCTAAGGATGTTGAACATTTTCTTCAGTATCTTTCAGCCACTTGAGATTCTTCTATTGATAATTCTCTGTTTAGTTCTGTGCCCTATTTTTTAATTGGGTTATTTGGAATTTTTAATGTCTAATTTCTTGAGTTCTTTATATATTTTGGAGATTAGTCCTCTGTCTGAAGTTGGGTTGGTGACAACCTTTTCCAGTAGGCTGACTTTTTGTCTTATTTACTGTGTCCTTTGCTTTATAGAAGCTTCTCAGTTTCAGGAGGTCCTATTTATTTATTGTTGCTTTCAGTGTCTGTGCTACTGGTGTTATATTTAGAATGTGGTCTCCTGTGCCCATGCATTGAAGGCTACTTTCCACTTTCTCTTCTATCAGGTTCAGTGTGGTCAGATTTATATTGAGGTCTTTAATTCATTTGATCCTACCTATTCAAGAACATGGGGGATCATTCCATTTTCTGATATCTTCATCAGTTTCTTTTTTCAAAGATTTAAAATTCTTGTTAAACGGGTCTTTCACTTCTGTGGTTAGTGTTACCCCAAAATATTTTATGTTATTAGTGGCTATTGTTAAGGGTGATGTTTCTCTGATTTCTTTTGCAGCTTTTTTTTTCATTTGTATATAGGAGGGCTACTGTTTTTTTGAGTTGATCTTGTATCCTGTCATATTGCTGAAGGTATTTATCAGCTGTTTAAGTTCTGCAGTAGAGATTTTGGGGTCACTTATGTATACTATCATATCATCTGCAAATAGCAAAAGTTTGACTTCTTCTTTTCCAATTTGAATCCCCTTGATCTCTTTTTGTTGTCTTCTTGGTCTAGACAGAACATCAAGAAATATATTGACTAGATATGGAGAGAGTGGATAGCCTTTTCTTGTTCTTGATTTTTAGTGGGACCACTTTGAGTCTCTCTCAATTTAATTTGATGTTGGCTGTTGGCTTGGTATATATTGCTCTTTCTATGTTTAGATATGTTCCTTGTATCCCCGATCTCTCCAAGACCTTTATCATGAATAGGGTGTTGGATTTTTGTCATATGCTTTTCAGCATATAATGAGATGATCTTATGTTTTTTTTCTTTCAGTGTACTTATGTGGTGGGTTACTGATAGATTTTTATATTGAACCATCTCTGCATCTCTGAGATGGAGCCGACTTGATCATGGTGGATGATTTTTTTGATATGTTCTTGGATTCAGTTTGCAGTATTTTATTTAGTATTTTTCGTCTGTGTTCATGAATGAGATTGGTCTGTAATTCTCTTTCTTGGTTGAGTCTTAGTGTGGAATTGGTATTAGGGTAACTTTCGAGTTTGGCAATGTTCCTTCTGTTTCTATTATCTGGAACACTTTGAGTACTACAGGTATTAGCTCTTCTTTGAAGTTCTGGTAGAATTCTGCACTGAGACCGTCTGGCTTTGGGATATTTTTGGTTGAGAGGCTTTTGATGAGAGCTTCTATTTACTTCCAGGTTATAGGTATATTTAAATTGCCCACCTGATCTTGATTTAACTTTGGTATGTGGTACCTGTCCAGAAAATTGTCAATTTCTTTTTCATTTTCCAATTTTGTGGAGTACAGATTTTGATAGTATGACCTAACGATTGTCTGTATTTCCTTAGTGTCTCTTGTTATGTCCCTCTTTTCATTTCTGATTTTGTTAATTTGGATTTTTTCTCTGCCTTTTAATTAGTTGGAAATTGTTTGCCTATCTTGTTTATTTTTTTTCCAAGAACCATCTCTTTGTTTCATAGATCCTTTGTATTGCTTTCTTTGATTCTATTTTATTGATTTTAGTTCTCAATTTGATTAATTCCTGTCTTCTACTCATCCTGGGTGAGTCTGCTTCTTTTTGTTCTAGAGCTTTCAGGTGTGCTGTAAAGTCACTAGTGTGAGTTTTCTCCAGTTTCTTTCTGTAGGCACTTAGTGCTATGAACTTTCTTCTTAGCACTGATTTCAAAGTGTCCCATAGGTTTGGGTGTGTTGTGCCTTCATTTTCATTGAATTCTAGTAAGTCTTTAATTTTTTTCTTTATTTCTTTTTTGACCTAGGGGTGGTTCAATAAAGCACTATTTAATTTCCATGTGTTTGTGGGCTTTCTGAAATTAGTGTTGCTGTTAAATTCTAATTTTAAACCATGGTGATCCGATAAGATACAGGGGGTTACTCCAAATTTTGTATCTGTTGAGGTTTGCTTTGCTACTGAGTATGTGGTCAGTTTTAGAGAAGGTTTCATGAGGTGCTGAGAAGAAAGTATATTCTTAATTGTTTGGTTGGAATGTTCTGTAGATGTCTGTTAATTCCATTTGAGTCATGATATCTGTTAGTTCTTTTATTTGTTTGTTACGTTTCTGTCTGGTTGACCTGTCCATTAGGGAGAATGGGGTGTTGAAGTCTCCTACTATTAGTGTGTGGGTTTTGATGTGCAATTTAAGCTCTAGCAATGTTTCTTTTACATATGTGGATGCTCTTGTATTTGGGGCATAAAAGTTCAGGATTAAGACTTCATCTTGATGGACTGTTCCTGTGATGAGTATAAAGTGTTCTTCTCCACCTCTTTCTATAGATTTTAGTTTGAAGTCTGTTTTGTTAGGTATTTGTATAGCTACACAGATTGAAAAATCTTTTTCCAACCCTTTACTCTGAGATAATGTCTGTCTTTGAGATTGAGGTGTGTTTCTTGTACACAGCAGAAGGCTGGATTCTGCTTTCATATCCATTCTCTTAGCCTATTTTATAGGTGAATTGAGTCCATTGATATTAAGTGATATTAATGACCAGTGATTGTTAATTTCTATTATTTTTCAGTGGTAGTATTTGTTTCCCTTCTTTGGATTTTGTTGGTGTGTGGTTATCTGCTGTCTGTGTTTTTCTGGGTGAAGTTAGCTTATTCAGGTTGGGGTTTTCCTTCTAGTACTTTCCATAGGACTGGATTTGTGGATGGGTATTGTTTAAATGTGGTATTGTCATTGAATATCTTGTTTTCTCCATTGATGGTAATTAAAAGCTTTGCTGGATATAGTAGTCTGGGCTTGCATCCATGGTCTCTTAGTGTCTGCAGCACATCTGTCCAGGACCATCTGGCTTTCATGGTTTTCATTAAGAGGTATAATTCTGATAGTTCCACCTTTATATATTACTTGATCTTTTTCCTTTGCAGCTCTTAATATTCTTTCTTTATTCTATATGTTTTGCATTTGATTATTATATGGGGAGGGGACTTTTAATTGATCCAATATTTTTGGTGTTCCGTATGCTTCTTGTACCTTCATAAGGGTATCCTTCTTTAGGCTGGAAAAGTTTTCTTCTATGATTTTGTTGAATATACTTTCTGTGCCTTTGAGCTGGAGTTCTTCTCCTTCTATCCCTATTGTTCTTAGATTGGTTGTTTCATGGTGTCCCAGATTTTGTGGATGTTTTGTGTTAAGAATTTGTTGAATTTAATGTTTTCTTTGACCATTGAATCTATTTCCTCCAGTATCTTCAGTCCTTGAAATTATCTCTTTCATCTCTTGTATGCTATTGGTTATACTGGCTCTGTACTTCCTGTTCATGTACCCAGCTTTTCCATATCCAGAATTCCCTCATTTTGTGTTTTCTTTATTGCCTCTATTTCAAACTTCAAGTCTTGAACTGTTTGATTGTTTTTTCTTTTTTTGGGGGGGGCTTCTTTAAGAGATTTAATTTAAAATTTTTAATTTAAAAATTTATTTCAATTTTTTGTTTGTCTTTTCCTCCATTTCTTTAAGAAAGCTTTTCATTTCCTCTTTAAAGTCTCCATCATCTCCTTAAAGTTACATTTAAAATCGTTTTCTTCTGCTTCTTCTGGATTAGGATGATCAAGTCTTCCTGTTGTACGTCCACTGGGTTCTGGTGTTACCATGTTGCTTTTTAGGTTGTTGGATGAATTCTTCCATTGGGACCTACCCATCTCTTCCTTCAATTCATGCTGGTAGTGTCTTTGTATTCCATCTTGCAGTGGCTCATCTGTGACTTGGGAACTGTTCTTGATCTGCTCTTCACTGTCACTGTCTGTGTCTCCAGGATTTTGGAAGTTGCAGGGTGATTGGCAAGTTTGGGGGCATGGTGGAATTTGTAGCTTGCTGTGTCCAGTGAATGGGATGGGGGTTTTGGAACAGTCTACCTGCAGAAAACTAGTTAGCTAGCTAGAGAGCCAAGGCAGTTTGGGAGGTACCTGGAGTTTTGACCCAGCATGGAGGGCCTAGAGAGTGGGGTGTCCCAACAGGTGACTGGTCACTCACTTCTTGATCCTTTCTGTGTAGTAGCAGTCTATGTTTCAGAGTTTCACTGATGTTGCAGGGGGTGGATAGGCAAGTTTGGGGGCAGGTGAGATTTATATCTTGCAGGATCTAATGGTCAGGATGGAGGTAATGGAGCAGACTACCTGCAGTGACATTAGGGTGTTCAATTCATGGATACATAAAAGAACTATTGAACTTAAAATTTTTATCACATTACATTTTCCTAATAAATGCTAGCAGGAATTAACTTTGATAAGTTAATCCTTGGTTCCAGGGATACCTAAACCTTTTTGTAAATCCCATAACCATGACCTTCTGGCAATAAACTGATTTATAGAAAAATAGATACAATATTATAATGTCCGAGTTGCAAAGGGTTTTAACTAGAACAAGGCATCATTAAACATGCTAAAAACAATCAAGATAGTGGTTTTGCTGTTTAAATTACGTTGTTAAAGTTTGTCATTAATAGATGTAACTTCAACATTTAGAAAGTTCTTTTATTTTTTGAGAGAAAGTTAAAAAATTTGGAAGAAACAGATGTTGGAGAATTTATAAAAAACGTGCTGAAGTCACACATGAGAGGCAGAGTAGTTGTTACTTTATAGCAGGTATTCAAAAGCATCAAGAGTGAGTTACATTGAAAAGAACAATAAAAGGGCACTTTGATTTCAGTGTTTATGGGTGCCTATATGTGAGATAATGAGGGAGATATTCAGAAAAGTTATTATAAGGAGATGATATGTTAATGGTAACAGTGGTCCATTGGCTTGTTTAACAAAAGTCACACAGTACAGGTCCTGTGTGTCTCATATATTCAGTTCTGTACTTTACATATTTAGAAGCACAGACCATTTATAAAAATCATGTAGATTTACTGGATCTGGAGAACAAGAGTTTCTTGAAATTTAAACTAATCTCTCTCTCTCTCAATATATATATATGTATGTATATATACACACACATATATATATATTTAATACTCTGAAAGTCTATATATATTAATATATATATGTAATACTGTGGAGGTTTTCATTATGGAATACTGAATGATCTCGTTACACAGTTGAACAAGTCCACACAAAACTTTGAAGGAAAAGTGAATATTATATAAAGAATCACCACACCTTTATTTATTTCCTCTATTTCTCTGTGCATGTAGACAACTTTTAATTGAACATTTTAAAAGTATAAGCCTTAATCTATTAAAGGATCAAGAATGGAAGAAGCTTTTCCTATTCCTAGGAAGCATGTTGTGGATGGAAAATGGGCAAATGATCCATATAATCCTGAATCATAAGTTACTATAGAGAAAGCTCCCCAAGTGTCAACTCCATAGATCATCGGTAACAGAGGTAGTCAGTTGTACAGATAGCACCTCAATAGATAGTTGGCTCCATGGGATAGTCAGATCTACAGGTATTCAGTCAATAGGTATATGTAATAGTGCCATAGGTAGTCTTCTCTGTAGGTAGTCAGCTCCACATATAGGTAATAGTTCCATCTTTAATAACTCCATAGGTATCTCCACAGGTAGTCAGCTCCATAGGTAGTCATATCCATAGGTAGCAGTTTCCTATGAGATAACTCCATAGGTAGCCATTTCTCAATGTAATGGCTCCATACATAGTCAACTCCATAAGTAGCCGTCTTCATATGGAATAACTCTATTGATAATGCTCCATAGATCGTCACCTCCGCCTGTAGAGGCAATGATTCTGCCATGAATTTGCTGAAAAGTCCACCTCTTCTAAGGTTCACTCAGCTTCTCTACTTTCTTTGACAGACACCTGCATGCTTGACTTAGCAGTTTACTTTTTGTATTAAGAGAGTAAGGTATTGATGGTACCGGACGTGCTTGCCTGGGATCCTGTGTTAGGGATTTCAACAGTGTCAGAGTTTTAGTGAATGAAGGGTTTAGTTGGTAAGGTCTGTTTGAGGAAAGGATGGGTACCCATAGCTTTCCTCCCAAGAGCTGCTGCCTAGCACACGCTCCTCGGTTTCCTCAGACAAGTCAGGTCTACACAGGGTAGGCATATTCGGAAGGTGCTGAAGAGGGGACTTGGTTGCTAGGTGATGCTGACTGAGGTGAAGCTTACCTGTCCAGTTTGAGCTTTGCCCATGAGAAAGTGGAGCTCTTGGTCAGCGGAGGGGAAGAGGGGAAGTGTCTTGGACACAGCAACAGAATGGACGGGAGGGGAGTCTATGGGATGCAAGGGCTTCTGCCATCATCCCATGTGACCCAGCTCCCATCCTTCTCTCTCACATCTGACACTGGAATCCTCAGTCCTGTGACCAGTCCTTGCTCTCATGCTGCCTACTTGACCCTTTTGTTTTCTCCATGTTCTCAATGTGGCCCACATTGTAGGTTGTAAATAGAGTCAGGAATCTGAATCAATGACCGCTAGGGTAGGTGGCGCATGCTTGGAATGCCAGTACTCAAGTTTAAGGGAAGGAGGATTTATACTAGTTCAAGGCCAAACTGGGCTTTCAAGCAGCAAGTTTGAAGACATCCTCAGCTAATCTTGTCGAAAAAAACCAAACGCAAAGAACCAAAAGCTAGAGGCAAGTGAGTGGGAAACACTGCATCTGTTAATTTTCCAAGGGCTCTAGGTCTCAACGAGGGCAACTGTAAAAGGAACTCATTCCTTTCGAGACCTAGTTAAGATCCTGTATCAGGAGCAATAAGAAGTCCAAACAATATCAAGGGGACAATAAAAACCACTGGCTCCTTTTGCATTTAACGGGATGTTGTGATCCAGAAAATTTGCTCCACTTCCACTACTGCTTTGCTTTGCTTTTTGAGATAGAGTTTCTCTATGTAGCCCTGGCTGTTCCGGAACTAGCTCTGTAAAGCACGCTGACCTTGAACTCAAACATATCTGACTGCTTCTAATCCAAGTACTGGGATTCAAGGCACGAGCTGCCCCTACTCTGCTACTATAGTATTCTTTTTTGTCGAAGGGAGAAAATAAAAATGAAGTTTCACTCATTGACAACCTAAGCCACTCTGCTTGTCTTAGATCTGCAATATATCTGCAGGAACATTCCTGGATCAATGCAGTACTGACATAGAGATTCATTTCATGTTGAGATCCAGGTTCATTCCATTGTGGCATCAATCAGTGGTTTGACTTATTACATGGGTGATGCACAGATGACTGTATATTTTATTTGTTTTCCAATCCAGAAGAGTCACTGCAAGATTACCGAGGAAGCTTTTTACACTAAACCGTACCTCCTTTTTTTTTCCCCCTTTCTCCCTCTGTTGAAAAACAACTGGACAATCAAATGGTCCCTGGTTACAGATGGTCCCTGGGTGCATATGGATGCAATCTGGGTTTGAGAATGCTTGCTGACAGAAAGCAAAGCTTTAATCGATTCCAAAAGGCCTATCATATGGATATTTGAAATACCATGCTATAAACAACATTCTCCTGTCTTATGGGATGTTCTACAGGGTTGAATGCAGATGAAAGCCCAAGTTTCTATCATGCAGCAAAGCCTAAAGTGAACGTAAACCTCGTAAGTGCTCCTTTTATTCGCTGTCAGATTCTGTTAACTGACTGTCTTCCAACATCAGAACTACAAACATCCTCAATGCTTTGGCCATTTGCTGACCCTCATGCTCTCTCTCTCTCTCTCTCTCTCTCTCTCTCTCCCTCTCTCTCTCTCTCTCTCCCTCTCTCTCTGTCTCTCTCTCACTCTTTCTCCACTCTGCAGAATTCAAAGGAACTTTCAGAAACATTCAGTTTTCTCCAGCCAGAGGGAATTCAGTCAAAAACCTAAGCTAGTAGATAAATCCGGAGTTTAGTCTGCACTCATAGACTGGAGCAATTTGCATGCTTGATGGACTCTCAGCAAAAACCCTCTTGTCATGAGTGCTTCCCTTTCCTAGGATTATATCAGCATGTTCTCATAACTAGAGTAGGCATGTAGTACTAGCAATTTAACTATGTAGACATCCATTATTGAAATTTCATTCATTCATTTAGGAAATAGTTATTTTTCCTAAATGTTAATTATAAAGATATACACAGCCATGTAAATAATATCATATGAAGAAACATACAATGAGATTAAACTTCCCTTTTCCTTGCTCCAGCCCATCCTGCAGATATTTTCCTATGGGTCAATGAGAATGTACAACCTTTTAGACATCCCAATCCATAGACAAAGATGTATTAGAGAACATAATGAAGTGTCTATGAATGTATTTGTTAAAAATATCATATTGCATATGCATTTCTGGAATTTTCCTTACCTAACCTTTCACATAACATTATTATAGATATCATTTCACATCTTTTCAAATTTTTCATATACAAGATGAACTTGTATAAGAATTACAGATTTTTATGGATGTCATGAGTCATAGATTATAAGACAAACATTTATTTCACCATTCTTCTGTTGCTGGGCTCTCATGTTGCTCTTAATTTCTTTCTTTCTTTTTTCTTCTTTGGTTTTTAGAGACAGGGTTTTTCTGTGTTGTTCTGGAAGTCCTGAAATTCTCTCTGTAGACCAAACTTGCAGGTCTACAGGTTGGCCTCAAACTTGCAGAGAACTACCTGCCTCTGCCTCCCAAGTGCTAGGATTAAAGGCGTGAGCCACCACTTCCCAGTCATACCTCTTAGTTTTTAATGCTGAAAGTAGTGCACCATAAATATCTGCTTTTGATCGTGTACCAGCATGTCTGTAGGGTTCATTCTCTGAGAAGAGGAATTTCTCCATCTTTATTTTACATTTATTAAGTAATTACAGTGTTCAGAATTCTGGGGAAATAAACATAAAGAGAACACACTCACACACTCTTTGAAGGTTAAAGAATGACTCCAACTCTCACAAAGTTTATGGTCTTGATAGCCAAGAAATCCACGAGAATACGGAATTTCAAGTAGGACATTCTGGGCTCCCACACAGTGGGACTGTCGGGGAGACAAACCCACTGGCTCTTTAACCAGGCTTTGCAAAGCAATAATTACTATGATGTTGGAGCTCAGTGTAACAAGCTCACATGTTATCAACCCGACTACTTGACTGAAACAAAATGTATTCAGGGATGCAAAGGAAGCTTGTTAGGAAACCATCTGCAAAAAAGTCCAGATAGCACACTGGATTTGAAGTTTTAGGGAGTTTTTATGTTTGTGAAGGAGAGAGCTGTTATAGTTTATTGGATGACCTCAGACTGAAACAACTCTTGTTTCAAAGATTTTTTTTTTTCCTCTGTACTTGATAGAAGCAAGGCTTTTATTTTGGCTCAAGGCTAGCTTGTTTTAGTTTTCAACTTCATACACACACGGGATCAGCAGCAATCTCCTCTTGAATCCAGACCATTTGATGAGTCTTCTGTATTTTGTTAGTGTTGCAGAATTTCAAGGGGAGAATGTTCTTACTTTTAAATTTTATTTATTGTTTCAATCTGAGCCCCAGGACCCTTTTCCTCCCCTTCAGTAGTCTTAGTTTCACTATCCTCATTTGTGGAATCTTACTCAAGTATGCAGGCCTTAGCCTCTTAAGAATTTACTCAAGGGAGCTGGAGAATTGCTCAGTGGTTAGAGTACTAGAGTTTATTCCCTAGCACCCACATCTGGTCACTTACAATTACCTAACTACTGTAACCCCTGTGTTACTCTCTTGGTACAGTTCACGTACCACTGTACCGTAGGCGAGCTGGGCAAGGGCCTGGAGGTTGAAAGAGCACACAAAAGACCTGGGTCGAAAGGAGATCAGCTGAATGCCATTTAGTCAAACTTAGGAAAAACCTTAAATACATAGCTGCTGTGCAATGAAATACCCCCCGGGGGCAGGTGGGAAATTATGATGCCCAAGGTGGAGTAAATGCCCTATCACCAGGCGATACAGACTGAACACAGGAACAAACAGGATGTTTTAGCTGGCTGGCCAGAAACTGTCCTCAAAATGAATCCTGGGAGCAGGGGTAGACCCACGGGCCCTACAAACTACAGCTCCAGGGGACCTAAAACCCTTTTAGGGCCTCCTGGGGTTCTCAGATTTGTATATCTTCACACAGCTATACACACAAACACATAATTAAAAAAATAAAAATAAAGTCCTTTAACAATTTACCCCAAGTTAAAACACTCTTCCTTAGAGGAGAGCCGTAGCCATGTGCTCCATCATCTTTTGAGATATGAAACTTAGCATGGGAATTTTCCAGATTTGTCTTATTTTGTACATAGTACTTAACTAACATTCCTTTTGTATGTTAGAGGAGGCCGCTTGTTGGTTCCCAGCCAATTAGCCCTGAAATAATCACACAGGAACCATATTATTTAAATCACTGCTTGGCCCATTAGCTTTAGCTTCTTTTTGGCTAACTCTTAAATCTTAATTTAACCCATATCCATTAATCTGTGCATCACTACCAGCTCATGGCCTACCAGCAAAGTTTCAGCACATCTGTCTCCAGCAGTGACTCCATGGCTTCTCTCTCACTCTGTCTCCTTTCTCCCAGCCTTCAGTTTAGTTTACCCTGCCTTCCTCTGTTCTCCCCTGCTCTGCTATAGGCTCAAAGCAGTCCTTTATTAGCCAATGGTATTCACAGCATATAGAGGGGAATCCCACATCACCTCCCCTTTTCTGTTAAAATAAAAGGAAGGTTTTAATTTTAACATAGTAAAATTACATATAACAAAATAGGTATCAGGTAAGAATTATAGTTACAATATTTATATCTACTTTATCTTTTATCATAACTAAGGAAAACTGTAATTATAACTATGTACTCTTCAACTCCATCAAGGACTCTGGAAGGATATAATCTTACCTAAGTAAACAGAAAGTACATTGTAAACAACTTCTTAGACTCTATGAATGACAGAGACTTCTTGCTGCCTGGACAGTCACCCAAAGTTCTTCTGCACCATTGGGGCATCCTTCTTCAGCCTTATGGCCTATAATATCTGGCAGACTTTTTCATGAAGCAGGAAATTTCAAAGACAGTTCTGTCTATATTGGCAGTTTGTCAGTCACTTTCTTTTGTGTCCTGCAGAATGTCTGGAAGACTTTTTCATGAAGCAGGAACCCCTAAGAACTATCTCACCTTCTTTAGGCAGCTTCAGAAGTCATCTCTCTGTGGGTCCTGCATGTCTAGTTTATCAAAGAAGTCCAGGAAAGAACATATTTTTGCCCAAATGGTTAAACAACACCATAAGGAGCCTCTTCTATGTCCATCTTCCTCTTGAAGTTATTGGTGCTGCCAGAATCAGATGTGTCTCACTGTCATGAAAATCCTAAGTTCTTAAAATATTTTAAATGTCATATTCTGAAGGTCTCTGAAAGATTTGAAGAATGCCTATCTAATTAAAATATATCTCTATATATCTAGAAAACCTAACTAACATACTAACTAATAAGCTTGACTATTATGGATGACTATTTATTCACCTATATTTCTTAATTATGCATTATATTTTTAAATGAGCTGGACAAAATAATACCTTAATCAAGATCCAAAATACATATACACAATATAACAAAACTGACCTGAAATTTGTATCATAAACCAAGATCCATGCCAATGCAAATCTCTATAGCATATTCCTCTTTAAATGTAAACAAACATTTATAAACAATATTTGGGAATATGGGCATAGTTCTTTTTCTCCAAACTGCTTCCTGCTGATTGGGGCCACTGTTAACCAGATCTTTCATGGTGTATCCTGTGTGCTAGGTTCATCTCAGTCAGCAATTAGGTGAAGTAATTTTTGGGGGGATGTTCATGGCAACCTTTCAGGGTGTATTGGTCCATCAAACAATATTAGTCTGGAAGCAATCCACAGGTTCTCATCCTCTATGGAAATAAAAGAAGAACCTCTTTCCAAAACAACTTATCCTTAGATCCATATTTTAAAATCAAGATACCTTTACAATATATATGCTGGTTTAGCTTAGCAGCCAGTGCAATGAAATTTTTATCTGTACTTAGGTCCTTCACAGTCAAAAAATTCTAAGAAAGCACAATATTATACATAATCCAGACTCTCTTTAACATTCCATCTTTACATGCTTTTCTT
>JAQHUG010000073.1:1932222-1952471 GCA_028555095.1 Dicrostonyx torquatus
TGTCTGAATCTGTCCTATTGTGTATCTGAAATTCTTTTGTGTCTTGAAGAGGTTTTTTTTTTTTTTTTTTTGGTTTTTCGAGACAGGGTTTCTCTGTGGCTTTGAAGCCTCTTGAAGAGTTTTTACAATGATAAAGAGCTTAGTTGCAGTTGCTCTTGATGCTGGCTCTGCCTCTCTCTACTTTCAAAATGGTGGAGGTACCATTACTAGCAGGACTGCCAGGTAGGAGTCATGCTCAGCACTTTAACTCTGAGAATGAGCATGCAGTGCATAAACCCTTTTTATCTGAGTAATAGCTAGATATGCCATGCAGAGCATTGAACAGCCTGGAAATATCTCTATGTGTGGTGACAGCACTCTGCCTGTGCACTCCTAGCAGTCCTAATCCTACCACCTGTCCAGGTTGGGGGCACTGAGCTGCAGACATGGTCTTTGCTACTTTCCCAAGCACCTGGGCCCACAAACCTCATTCAAATGCTCCATAACCAGACTTCCAGAAAGAATCAGAGTTTGCACCAGCAGCACAGCCCAGAAAGCCAGCAGTTTGAAACCACAGCTTTTATTCCTGCTACTGCTGAATCAGGAAAACCTCTCTTAAAGGAACCACAGCATGCTGCCAGCAAGCAAAGCCCATTTGGGAAAATAAATGCAGCTAAACTTTGCTTTTTAGTGTCTAGAATTCCTTTCCAAGCCCTCTCAGGTTTTCCATGGAGTTAGTCCACCATGTTGGCACACCAACTTGTAAGAAGGAAGAAGGAGGCCACCTACTGGTTCCTGGCTGCTTAGCCCCAAAATAATCACACAGAAATCATATATTTAAATCACTGCTTGGCCTATTAGCTTTATCTTCTTATTGGCTAACCTTTATATCTTAATTTAACCCATCTCGGTTAATCTGTGCATCACCACCAGTCGTGACCTACCAGCAAAGTTTCAGAACATCTGTCTCTAACAGTGACTCCATGGCTTCTCTCTCACTCTGTCTCCTTTCTCCAGGCTTTCATTTTACTTTTTCCTGCCTTCCTTTCTTTTCCCATGCTCTGCTATGGGCTCAAAGCAGTCCTTTATTAGCCAATGGTATTCTGAATTCCTCTTTTCCAGCGAATTTCCAGATGTAGAAGCAGGCCAGGTGGTGGTGGCACACACCTTTAATCCCAGCACTATGGAGGCAGAAGCTGGCAGATCTCTGTGAGTTCAAGGCCAGCCTGGTCTACAGAGAAAGTTCCAGAACAGACTTCAAAGTTATACAGATAAATCCTGTCTTGAAAAGCAGGAAACAAAAATAAAAAGATGAAGAAGCAACCATACTCTGGATGGACTACTCGTTTAGTCCCAGTTTGAACACTGAGGGTTCTGAAAGAACCCTTAAGCCACAAGGCACCAATGGGAAGAAGGAAGGCACTGGAGAGATGTCCAGGAGAATCCACTTCCTCCTAAAGAAGTAAAGGAGTTTACCATGCTGTTGAGTGTGCCTTCAAATCAGAGAGAAAAAGGATTGGTGAGAGTTCAAAATTGATCAGTAGATTGAGCTAGTGAGGGGACACCAGAGGAGGACAGATATGAAAGGAATCGAACAGGACCCCAAGGTGCTGGATGCAGCCAAGTCAGCATAGAGGATGGTGAGTTTACAGGTGTGGCACAGGGAGACTTCAGTCTGCAGCCATCCACTTAGGGGATCAGTAAGTTGAAGACCAGTGTGAGGATGCATGAGGCATTTGTATCTTCACTCTAAGTTGGGAATCATTTCATTTTTCATCTAGTATCCTGTCTTGACAATGGTCTTCCAATCCTTTAGCAGGGCTATCGAGACTGGCACACAGGTGGAAAAGAATAGAAATGGCTCAGTAGAAGCAGAAATAGAGGATAAGGAAAGAAAGAAAGAAAGAAAGAAAGAAAGAAAGAAAGAAAGAAAGAAAGAAAGAAAGAAAGGGAAGGTAAGAGAAAAAAGTTTTGCTCTCACTGTGACAGTGAACAACTCAGATTTCCTCTTTCACTTATTATCAAAGGTGTGCATATGCATGGTGAAGTCTTTTTTTCAGCTTTCTGCCATCACTTATTCAGTACACTTGCTCACATTTCCTTCTTTCCTGCCCAGCCCTGTCTCTAAGTTTGCTTTCTTTCTGTGACCCTTTTCTCTATGCTGAATGTGCCTGTGTACTCCCACGCCTTGCCTCCCTCTGCCTGCTGCCTCTGCCTTCTGCCCCTCCTGCTGCCAGGATCCCATCCAGTCCCCAGAGCAAGGACAGCTGCTGACAATTTAGAGCACATGAAGGCCACCAAACAGGTTGCTAATCTTTTTTAGCCTACAGAATATGTCTCAGCCTTTGGTAAGGGGACGGGGGCAAAGGCTCTGAGAAAAGGAGCAGAGAGCAAGGAGAAACAGTGACAGTTGCAGGCAGCCCATCAGCACCAGCAGGAGGGAAATGCTAGCCTGCCATTTCTAGATGCTGGGGAACATATGGAGAGCCTGGGATTGTTGTCAGCTGCCCAGATTAGGCTGTGCCATCCCAGAGGCTTTATTGTGCTCTCTACAGAAAGTGTTGTGGTGAACTCTCTTACCTGTGGTGGTTCCAGGAGGCGCCCCAAGAATTCCAGGATCTCACTACAGAAAACTGCCTTTTTAACCATTCTGGGAGTACACCTTAATGTGTACCCTTCAGGCTTTGAACTTCAGGGGTTTAGTTTGTTGTCATTTTATTATATGCTTGCAAACAATGCTATAGTGAGAATCTACTGACAGACTTCTCAGTGGAACAGAGCCAATATAATTTATATATAATACAAAAGAATTAAGTGGCGATACACAATATGAGTTGGATACACCAATGATGACCACCTATTGATCCTGGAGAGGGAGGCTCAGTACTTGATAGCCTCTCAGTCCATAAGGCTGAATGATGCACGAGTCCAAGTTTGGCACTGAGACTGAAAGTCTAGTGAGCTTCTGGTATTAGGTTAAGTGTTGGAAGAATATAAAGGGCTGGGTTCTGAGGGCAGCAGCCGTGGCAGCAGCCACAAAGTAGATGCACTCACCAGCAAAGATCTAAGGCCAGTGAAGGAAACACCATGTTTCCCTTGGATTCCTTCACCTCTGGGCATCTCCTGGAAGATTCTCCCCACTCTGGAGTAGTGGTTCCCTAACAGCTGATCCTTCATGGGAATGTCCTCATGGACCATTCCAGAAGCATGTTTCTTAATTGATTTTCAATTAAGTCCAGTGAAGTCCACAATCAAGATTTACAATAACAGTATTTTTAATATACCTTGTATACTCACTGTACACAAGTACCTTAGAAGCAGAGTATTTACAGGTGAGAGTAATTTGTACTTATATTTATTAGCCTATTGATGTATGATTATCAATTAGTATTTCTTACTGATTATGTGAAATACTACAGAAATAAGTTATAGTACCCAAATTTTAGAACACTTGGCAATACAAACATCTTGCTTTAGTTTAATAATTTTCATACTCAAGACTATATCTATATGTGTTTATATGCTTATATGGGACATATTCCAAAAAATACTACAATGTACAGATTGATTATTTGAGGGAATTAGGGTTTTAGGACATGGGATTTTATTTAGGAGGCAATTATTGACATTAATTTCTATTTTTTCTGATATACATTTAGTATGTGTATAATTAAATTCTTAAAAGTAATATACATTTAAATTTTTAGCTAAAATGCAATTACATACCTTCCATGCATTTCCATGATTCCTCTCAAATCCCTGGCCTCTTTTTATTTTGATTTTATTATTATATAAGTGAATAAAAGCATAAATACAACTTTCTGAGTTTGTTAGTGTTTATTGTACACATATGATTTCAGGAGTGACCACTTGCTGGATAACCAACTAGGGGCTCATCCCTGGAGACTACTATTTCTCTCTCTTTTACAATCCTTAGTCTTTACATAGGAGAATAGCAGGATACAAGTTCTGTGAAGTGACTGGGAAAAGCAGGGATGAGCTGTAACTGGAGTTGGGTGGGGTCAATACAGAAAGAGGGGGAAGAACAAATAACACTAAAGGTGTTAGAAAAAGCCATAAAAGTCTATATGTATAATCAAGCTATGCCACTTGGGATGGACAACACGACTCTGAAGGCCACAGACAATCTAACCTCCCCATAACTGGAATGAAAAACCTTATTCCTAGTTGTTGGTCAAAGGAGTCCAAGAGACCCTCCAAACAATGTAGGCTATTACTGTTTCCTTTGGTTATCTCATTGAGGTTGAAGATAAGTCCCCAATCCTGAAGACAGCATGTGCTGTGGAGACAGGACTCAGGAGATGAGCTGGATCAGACCTAAAATACCAATCCTTGAAGATTAATGTTTATTATATAAACTACCAACAGAGGGAAGCACCCAGTAATCCTGTCCAGCTATGATGCCTATGAGCCGCAGCAATGGCCAGCATGGCATGACATCCCTAACGATGCACTACTGGCACTTATATCTTCTTCTACTGATTTTATAGAGCTATACATTGTTCTCCACTCTGCTTCCTTCTGGCACTTATATCTTGGTGATAACCAACAGCTTTCTAATTAGACTCAAGGTTAGCTAAAAAGAAGGAAAGTGATGTCTGGTACTGCAAACCTAACCAAATTTTGGGGGATAATGATATCTTGGACCTTAGAGGAGAACATTTTACTATCACTTTACTAAACCAGCATAATTCCAAATTGTAATGAACATTTTAATCCTCTAGTTTTGCATGTCCGTGTGGACAAATAATACTCCAGTTAACCCCAGTTTCTCTATTCCTGTACTGCCTTCTTACAATGATAGACTAAGAGGGCTTACAGACTCATAAGACGAGCAAGATCTAGCCTGTCAATGTGCAGCTGAGAACACAGGGTCTCTGGGAGATGGCCTGAGCTATGAATGTTCATGGAACTAGTATGTGGCTGGCATCCAGTATCTATCATTCTCTATGTTGGCACCTTTAGAGTGCTCTTCTTCCTATGATCAATGTCAAATCCTTATCTCATTTTTGCTTAGATTTGTCACTTGTTACTAAATGAATGAAAATGCAAGGTTCTACATTGCCCATTTGGGTAAGTCATTTTAAACTACATGGAATTTGTCTTTTGATCCATGGGCTGCCTGAAGAAGACTGCACAGCTCAGTCTCTCTCTCTCTCTCTCTCTCTCTCTCTCTCTCTCTCTCTCTGTGTGTGTGTGTGTGTGTTGTGATACCAATCTCCCCAAGAGAATGTGCATGATCAGGACAAGTCTGATTTCACAGGCAATCCCACTTACTTAGGTCGGGCTTTCAAACTGAAGTGTTTTAGTAGAGATATTAAAAATCAGAGGAACACTGATGCCAAATTCTAAAGTGCACAGCGTTGCTAGGTCTTTGGAAGGTACATGTCCCACACTAGATTCTACCTTCATTACACTGAAAGTGTAGTGTGGTAGTCTATTGTAGTCAGCAGATTTTCACATAACCAGAAAATGTAGTCAGAAGCTGGAAATGTCAGTCTTCTCCTATTAATGCATTGCTTAGCTGGCTTGTGTGAAGCCAGACCCCTGAGCACTGGATTCTAGTTCTATTCTCCTGTGACCGTAGATGAGCTTGATCATTATAAGGCTGTGGTGGGTAAAGCAGTTACCGCACTTTCCCCAAATATGATATGTGAATCCCTTGATAATTGCACAAAGTATTTAATTGAAATTGGTCTCTACCAACTATATATATAGACATATGCAGAAACATACTTACAGCAATGATAAATGATATGTCTGTAAATCTAAAATATATATGCATGGTTTTATATAGTATGTATTAAAATAATAAATATACCAAGTAGGTAAATTTGTACTGACTTAGTGTTATAAAAAGCAGTGACAGTAACTGTGCATAAAGAGATTCTCCCATTGACTAGAGAACATCCCCGATTCCAGCAGACTCCTGGAAATCTCCATCCGCAGTGTGACAGGAGGGAAGCACACAACGGAAGTATTTCTTCCTTGTTGTTGCTGTAGGTCAAGTTACATGACTGAGATTGTTTCTAAAGTAATTTTTGAAAGTAAGTAGGACTGTCTCAGTTTAGAATCTCCCTGCCATCCCCACCACTACCTCTTTGTTCCCCCATCCTGGGTCTGATTGCATGTTATCACCTTCAAGAGAACAGCTGGGTCACCCTGAAAGGGTGTTAATCTCCCAGTATCTTCCCTCACACCTTATTGACAGCTCAAGTCAGGGTGGCCTACTTTAGTGAATCTGATTTGTCAAAATTCCTTTCTGACTTTATATTCATTTTAAAAATAGAGTCTCCGCAATTTGCCAAGCAGCGTATATAATGATCACTATTCTGAATGACCTAGCAGTCTTGTGTGGTAGCTCTCTCTTGTTCCAGGGAGGCATTCTGCACTGCTAAAAATGTGCAGGTGCATAAATCAGCAGAGTCTGAGGTGAGCAGGTAGCCAGCGAGTCCTAGAAACTCCTCAGCATTATGCAGAGAAGCCAGTGCTTGGTGGGTGAAGGTGCAGTGTCGTCAAATGGGATTGGTGAGCTACAATGGGCACACACAGTCAGTTCCAAGTTGTCCACTCTGTTCTGGAGGCTGTTGGGCTTCTGTTCACTGGGTGGAAGGACCAGAACCATTTGATTAGTCATCAGATGCTGCCAATTATCTGACAACTTAATGAACTCACAGTGTGGGGGGTTATGCAGGGCATATTATAGAATTAAGGACAGGCGTGAGAGGGGCTCTGTTTCCAGAAGCCCCAGGTTATTAAATGGCAACCCCAGTGCTGAGTGTCTGATAGTTCCATATGAGCTTTTGAGCAGGGTGTTATAACACACAAACAATATAGTCTATTGCTGTTCTTCTTGGTTGCTCTCCAGAAGTGGAGGGGAGGACCCTATTGTTGAAAACATAAACTTTGGTGACAGGGCAGAGAGAAGTTAAGCTGGAACTGATCTGGAAGTTTCCTCCCTGCTGGTGCTATGCAGTCAGCTAGAGGAGGTGGTTATCAAAGACTATCTCAGGGTGGACCTTGTAAACTACAATACTACCTTACAGGCAACCCAAGGCTAGTGGTGCAATAGTGGCATGGCTGTTATGGGGAAATCAATCCCTCTCTGATTGGATTCAAGGTTCAGTTCACTGGAGGGAAATTATGTCTGGTGCTGCAATTCTGAAAACCCTGCTACTGGCCAGATGTTCTACTGAGTGGACATGTTGCCAGGCTAACTTCTAAAAAGACATGCTTATGTCTTTAGGTTAGAGCCTTTTGTTTTTGTTTTTGAGACAGGGTTTCTCTGTGTAGCTTTGGAGCCTGTCCTGGCACTCACTCTGCAGGCCAGGCTAGCCTCACACTCACAGAGGTCTGCCTATTTCTACCTTCCTAGTTCTGGGATTAAAGGCATGAGCTACCACCACCTGTTTTTGTCCTCAGTTAGAGAAGCTTCTTCGTCATGGGCACTGGAGAATGCAGGAACTTGTGAATAGTTACACTGTTTAAAATATGTGGCTGAGAAGCCAAATAGCAAGGTGAACCCAAAGAAAAACATATAAAGATTTTCCTGGAAGTTGGAAGCAAACAAAATCGTCAGACAAAGTTGGAAGCACGGGTGTGGGGATGGGGGTGGGGGTTGGGATTGGGGGAGGGGGTAGGTGAAAGGGAGGGGGCAGAAGGGAGAAAGGAAGAACCGCGGAGAGCCTGGGGTTGTGGGAGGGTGGAGAGGGAGGAAGGGTGGTTATTGGGGAAGGGAATAAGATGTCTACATTAACGGGAGTCTTTTTAAGATTTGCAAGGGACTTGTCTCTTGAGGGGATCCCAGGCATTCATAGGGAGGTCCCAGCTAGGTACTTGGGCAGCAGAGGAGTGGGTGCCTGAACTGAACTTGTCCCATAGTTACTTTGTTGAATATCTTAATCGTCACCATAGAAATTTCGCATGATGGATGGAGATAGAGCCAGAGACCCACATTCACATCAGAATAAGGGATCGAGCTACCAAGGTCCAGTGGAAGGGCAGAAGGAGGGAGAAAATGAGCAAGGAAGTCAGGACCATGAGGGACTGGCCCACCAACAGAGACAGTGTGCTCGATCTATTGGGAGCTCATCAAATCCAGCTGGACCAAGACTGAATGAGCATATGACCTAACTGGACTCTATGAATGTGACTGCCAGTGGGGACTGACTGAGAAGCCAACGATAATGGCACTGGGACCTATCTCTTCTGCATGTATTGACTATTTGGGAACTTATTCTATATGGATGCACATCTTCTTAGACCGAGATGGAGGGGGGAGGGCCTTGGGCTTCCCATAGGACAGGGTATCCTGCACCATCTTAAGGAAGCAGGAGGAGGGCGGTGGTGTAGTGGGGGAGCTGGAGGGCCGGAAACAAGGGGAGTAAATGTAAATTTTTCTTTTAACAATAAAAAAAAGGAAAAAAATATGTGGCTGAATTTCTAGCCCTAAATGGATGCTTCATTCTCCTCATCAGGAAACGTCATGGAAGAGGCAGAAGAAATAATTAAGAGCTGGATGATGAGGAGTAGAGTTGTGAATAATTGCTTTCTGCACATGACATGGCTATTGCACCAATAACTATATTAACCTACCTAAAGCCTGCACAAAACTGGCTGTGCTAATATTCCATCATGAATGGGGGATGGACTCATGGGAGTCCATTCTTCTCTGAAGAGTTACAGACAATTAATGGTTTCTCAGATGCCAGGAAGGAAAGTCATATTCCTAAGTAGTGTAGCAATTCATAAATCACTCTTGCTCATGTAAATACCTCACTCATGTTCAGACAAGGTACCTTAATGAAGCACAGTGGCGCGCACACACATGCACATACACACACACAGAAAAACCAGGAAAGCAGTGACAGATTTGCTGATGGGTGGTTTGGGAGTGACAAGGGAATATGAAGGTAACTAGATAGGGGTATACAATCAAAATGAATAGAATACATTATATCTTTCATGGAATTATAAAAGAATTTTTAAAAAGGAGTCATGGGGAAGAGGCAGTTATGCTAAATACATTGTAGGTCAGTAGGTTATTTGCTATGATATCAAGCCATACCACTTCACTACCTTCATTAGGAGATATTTCATCAGGACTGTGAACAGGGAATATTTAATGAGGGGATCAGCACTTGAACTTGGCCTTGAGAGGCCTCCCATTACATTAGGACTTTTCAGGCTGAGGACAAAGATTTCATTTATACAATCTTAAGCCTTGTTTGGGCTGTACAAGTAGACAATGACCAATAGTTCTGATTTGTCTGGTAATCTGCAGGCTCCCAGATTGTCCTAGAAAACCTGGAACAACAGCAAGGTCAAAATGATAAAGGTGGGATTAAAGGGGGAATAAAAACTAATATTTAGGTTGAAATCCTGCCGAAGAAATCGGTAGAGAACACAGAACTATTTGGTCTTAAAAGTAAATGCCATGGAGCAGATTTTTATGCTGTTAGCTTATGCTCTACACAAAATTAGAGTGTGGGTCAGGTCCTAACTGTTCAGTGAATAGCCTGTGTCCCAGAAGGGGATTTGTGGCAACTGAGGATCAGGGGGATGCTTTGATGTAGGACCAGGAGGATTACTACTGATGCAGAACTTGAGTTTGTTCCAGAGTATGAGGCAGGATATACGGGGATGAGTTCTCATAACTTGTTTGAAGAAAGCTTATGCAAAATAAGAAGGGAGACATGGTAAAGCAGTTCATGGAAATCCCAAAAAAAGCTTGAGATGGCCCAGAAGGCAGCATGTTTTAGAGACTCTTGACAAGTGACTAGTATTCATGAGTTCCCCAGGAATAGATTACTGTAGTGGAGAAATATAACTATCTTCTATATTCCTGTAAGATTGAGACATGACATAGATATCCTATAATTTTGGATTTTTCCTACATGAAAGAACAAAACAAGGTGGCATTTCTGATACAAATGGGTCCAGCTTCCCTTTCCTTGAAGAGAGGTCAGGATAAAGTCTTTATTAATATCTTGTGTGAAGAATTTCCCAGGTTGGAGCATGGTGGCATATACGTGTAATCCCAGAACTCAGGATGCTGAGGCAGGAAGACTGAGAGTTGGAGACCAGCCTGGGCCGTAGTGAAAAGCTAAACCAGCTAAATAAAGAAAAGAAGGACTCAGTGGGAAGCACACTGGAAATCTTTACTACAGACAAGAGAGAGTCCTACTCGCAGATTGCATTTACCACAGATCACATTAATATTCATGTTCCTCACATTAATATGTATGGTAGGAAGCTTTCTCTAACAATGGTTGCAGAACAGATTGGAGCAGGCAGAGTGACAGCAATTGTAGGGGGACAGGCAGGGCTGACTCAACCTTGCTGCTCACTGCATGTGAGGCAAACCATGAGTTTGCATGCTTTGATTAAAATGGCTTTATAGTTCTGGCACACAGCCCAGCACGTGGTAAGCATTTGCTTATGGAAGCCATTATATTATTTTCATTTTATTATGATAAATTGGGGCAGACTAAGTCTAGTCATCAAAGTCTGGCCCACCCATGGGATTTGTAGACTTCCTTAGGATTTTCCTCCCTCCAGCTTCAGATAAAATCCGCCAGTTGACATGCTGGGTACCATCTCTGCCTTTTCACCTAATGAACTGAGAAGTGCCTGAGCTAGCTCGTTGGCAGAGGCAGAGCCCGGCAATCTATGGCCTGTGATCTGTCAGATGATACAGCAACAGTCCCATGAGGCCACAACATGTGGCCTCCAGGAGGACAGGAGTGGTACTGTGTGTGACACGGTAAACCCTGACAGGTGAGGGAGGTTGCTGTGCCTTGCAGAGGTAGCAGGAATAAATAATGACAGGAGCCTGGAGTGTCCGCCATGACTGGCATTCTGGGCACCTTCTCCCACCAAGGCCTTTACATCTGTTTGTGATTTGGGAGCAGAATAATGACAATAAAATGTGATATGAGAAACCTCAAATGAGGAGTGATGAAAAGGAGACGAAGTTCAGTTTGCCCTCATTCAACAAAACCAGCCACTCCGCATTCTGAAACTGACAAGAGGCCATGTGTAGCTGTGGCCAGGTTTCTATCCTGCCCGTGCTCCACCAAGTCACCATGCCTGTAAAATAACAGCTAAGTGTGGCTCTCCCAAGGCAGAAATATTTGGTGAGTTGAAAGGGTTTAAACTGCCCTTGTCCTTAAGACAGTTTAATAGCACTGCTGCTAACATAGTGAGCACAGAATTGAGTCTTCAAACTGGGTCAGGTTTTTGGAGAAACTATGAATGTAATGACATGGCCATTGGTATGGTTTAAATTGTGTCCCTTGCCCTCCAAGTTTATATATTGCAGTCACAAGCCCCTGTACTTAAGAATGAGATTATATTTGGAGTTAAGACCTTTAAAGAGATGTTTTAATTCAAATGAGACCATCAAGGTAGGCTCTAATCCAATTTGAGCAGTGTCCTTGTAAAAGAAGTAAATTTGAATGCACACAGGCACCAGGGTTTCATGTATGAAGAACAGACCATATGAGGGTGAGGAGGTAGCAGTTTTCATGTCAAGGAAAGAGGCTTGGGATACTCACTAGCATCATTTCATTTTGGGGCTTCTTATCTCCTGAGCTATGAGAGACCTATTTCTGTTGTTTAACTCACCCAGCCTGAGATACTTGGTTATGGCATTCCTATTTAACTGATATAGCCATATATCCTGATGAACTTCCTAATTTGTGAAAATTATAAGAATCACACCTACTATTCTGGAATGAGTTATATAAGATGTTTAATACTTATGCTGTGCTAATATACAACTGTGTATACACCTTAATAGACGTGAGTCTTGTTAAGGCTACATCTTGAGAGTTCCTAGTTCTAGTAGTTCCATTCCAAACACTGAGAACTTAACCATACAAACAGCAAGTCACTATCAGACCAAAGCATCCCCTGGGAATGCTATCCAGAAGGACATTTTAATTTTGGAACTTTAGAAAGAAAAATGAATTAGCTGAGAATAGCTATAGCCAAACTCTGAAATAGAAAGCATGTAAAAGAATTTAGTATGATTTGGTTGGCTATAATGGTGAACACTTGGGTGTGTTCATAGAATGGGTTTGCCAGGTCAGGGTCACAAGACTGTGTATGGCATTGTCTTTGTTTTGGGGCTCATCTGTGCAGCTCCCCTTGAGCTGCCTGCATTCAGCTGACCCTCTTTAGGATGTCTCTAGCAGCTCTTAAGTCTGACTGGCTCTTCCTTTTATGAATTCCAGCCCTGGCTCTGTTGATGGTGTAACTAGTGATGGATGCAGCTTACCTAGCTGTGAGGAGAGGCCTTTTTATCCATTTAGGTCCCATGCAATAGCACCCTCTAACCTAGGTGTTCAGGGCTTTTTGTACCATTAGGACTGTACATGACATGGAGTTGACACTGGAAAAGGCATACTTTGCATCTGAGAGTCCCTCTCACTGGGGACCTAGAAAATGGTCATTTGCACAGCCTCTCTGAATAGAGCCCAGAGAACAGCTGGCATTCAGTACATGCTGGCTCTCTCTTGTATGCATATTTACCGGGTATTATTCCAGGGTCATGGAACTCACATTCTTGGTGTGTGACAGAAACAGGTCACTCACCTTCCTTATAATATGTTAAGGGAAATCTGTGACAGTCATAGGAATTATCTGTCTTTGGGCAGTTCCTTGGCCAATGCTTTTTCAGTCTTCACTCTGTCCAAGAGTTATTAGGAAGTATCGTGCTCACCAGCAGGGGCAATATGGGCACGCCATGGCCCCTGGGTGCAGTTCCTCTTATCCCCAGTTATTTTTCTTTTCTAGTGTCAATATCTCTCATCTGGCTAAATCTTTTTGATGGTTTCCCCCCTGAACATGCTGTAGTCAAAAAATACTTTAGGAAATTGATTTTTTTCTTTAGAGGGAGACTTTATTTTATTAAGCAAAACATATATGGGGAAGACTATTTCTTCCACTGTCAGCATTCCTTAGTTAACCTACAGTTCTCTGTGAAGGGTTGAGGCCTCGTGGGTTTTTCCATCCACTTTACCATGTCTGTTGTTCACCTCACATTTAGTCAGCCATGTTGGTAAGGTCCCTCATCAAAAAAACGTTGCTTTGCAACAGATGGGGACCATTACATAAAAACCACAACCAATCAAAACGCAGAGCTGTGGAGCCCTGTCTGCATGGAAACATGTAAAATATAAACTAAGGCTCAGGGATCATTTTAGAATTAGGAGAAGAAAGATTTTAAGAGCCAGGGAATGGGGAGTTTGCTGTGACACTGGGTCTCCTAGGAATGCGAGGAGCTATATCCATAAAATATCACCAGCATAACTGCTTAAACACGAGCTGAACAGAATAAAAAACAATAGATAAGCTAAGGTGAATAGTTGGGGTAGGTATAAAGAACCCTGGAGGACACAACCCTACACAAAGAAGTACAGACAATTAAGGGATGCTGGGAGTGGGAGAAACAGTCTTCCTCAGGGAAGAGTACACCAGTACCAACTATTTAGACGAGAAAGCATTTCCTTGATTAATGATTGATGTGGGAGGGCCCTCTGTGGATGGCTCCACTCCTGGGCAGGTAATCCTTGGTCGTATAAGTAAGAAGGCTGAGCCAGCCTTGGAGAACAAGCCAGTAAACAACACTCCTCCGTGGTCTCTGCTTCAGTTCCTGCTTCCAGGTTCCTGCTTAAGTTGCTTCCTTCCCGGATTTCCCTCAATGATGGGTTGTGAACATGAAAGTGTAGGCCAAATAAACTCGTTCCTCTCGAAGTTGCCTTTGATCATGGTCTTTATCATAGCTGTAGAAAGCAGATTAGAACATGCACCAAGAAACTGAGCACCCAAATGGGAAGCCACTGTTCTCCAGCTGCATATCCAACACTTGGAAGAAATGGGAATTTTCCCCCAGAACATCTCTTTGTATTTGCTGTTTGTTCTCTCCACCCGAAGGCATCTACACATTCCTTTCTCACAAGGACCCTCAAATGGGGCACCTCTGGGAATTAAAATTTTTAACATTGAAAAAACAAAATCCTGGTAAGCCTCATTTACATCTCCAAAGATCTTCCGCCATATGACCACCCCGTTTCTGTGGTCACTAAAATTATACCAAATCCCTATGCAGAAACTGATCTAAAATTCTGTTTTCCTTCCAATAGCCTAAAACTTAGCTACTATTGGAAATGCCAGGTGAGTGGAGGATCCCAGGCACCTTCTACCAGGAACACATGTATTAAGAAAATCAATATACTGAAATCATTTAAAGAACTCACTCTTGGAGACTTGCCTTCTGTTGGACCGAGCTATGACCATTACTTTTTTAGTAATATTCAAAAGAGTATTTCCCACAGCAGCCAAATATTTCATTTCTCAATAAAAATAATTTGGAGGACAATGAGAAAGCTCAGTAGGTAAGGGCTGGCATCTGCCAAGCCTAGAAGCCTGAGTTCTATTCCCAGAAACCACAAATGGAAGGGAAGAACCAGCTGTCCCACACTGTTCTCTGACATCCACAGGCCCATGCACACACACACACACACACACACACACACACACACACAAATAAATGAATAGATAAATCAATAAATGAAAGAAATTAAGAGAAAAGTAGGTTGGACATGATGATAATTAACCCACGGAAACCATATTTGATAAATGGTTATATTAGGACTGTACTTTCTTCAAGGCAGCCTTCTCCATCTAAGGAAGGCAAGAAACAAGGAAGCTGTGGAAACTCAGAACAGAGCCTCAGTGAGCTACAGACATTTCTGACTAAGTTGTTACCTTTTTAATAAATTGCTTTTAGGTTGCTATGAATATCTAAATAGCTTTACTATCTATAACAGGTTCTAAGGACATCTGGAATTGTTCTGTTCTTCAGGTATTTTGTGCTCTAGGAGGTTTACCCATAGCTTTCGCAGGAGGCCATATCCTTTTTTCAATCTTGGCAAAGCTTGCTCTATTAGAAGCAGTGTGGTCCCAATTCTAAGAGAGACCACTGAAGGGCCCCAGTAGAGGCCTCTCAGCTGTTCTAGCCCTGGCTCAGGTGGATGCAGTGCCCTCTTGACTTTTGTGCATGTATTTTGACTCAACATTCAGCCTAAAAGAACACACAACAGTTTCTGCTGGAGTCCTGAGCTCTGGCCCGGGAAGGGTAGCATTGGTTCCTTCGGTTTGGATGGGATCAGAGGAGTGGGAATGGATGGTTGTCAATGGGTCCCCAGAGCAGTGACAGAGCTGGGTCTTGTGGGAAAACTATTTTTTTTCTGAAAATGTTCTGACAGTATTGAGTGTGTAGGGCGGGCCTTTTGCAAATGGTCAGAGTTTCTCTATATTGTTTTCCTGCTTCTCCCAGTCTTTCTCCACTGCAAGCTTTTGTAGAGAGCTCCAGAATGTCTTTAGCAACAGGCTCTGTTTTTAGGTAAAGTACGCTATCCCTTTCCCTTGTCTCTCTTCCTTAAAATCACTAGATGTTATTAATCATAAAGCCGGGGAACACACTCTTATCTTTTAGAGATTCCGCACAACTTGAATACACATCTGATTTAACATGTGTAAACCTGTCCTCAGCCTGCATCTGACTGTTGCCTTACAGCTGGTGGCAGGCTTTCTGCACAACCCTGCCCCGGGACCTCTTGTCAGAATCAGCATTCTAGCACACTTCAGGATCCTTTCAGACGTTTGAGAAATGCTTCCCCTGAGTGCAGGGCACTTGGCCCTGGGGCTAGCAGTGCGAATGGAGCAGACATATGGTTTTGCCCATCTTGTCTTCCTTAACTGTACCACGTGGGAAAGCCAGACTGGATAAGAAGGAAAGTCACGTGCCCAGCACAGGTCTGAGTGAGGAGCAAGGGTCAGTGAAACCTAGCGTCCTTGGTGGACAGCTGCAGGATAGCTGAAATACCCAGGAGACTGCAGGCAAGGAGGGATAGCTGCGGAACTGTAGCCAGCTCTGAACGGGAGGCAATGAATGGTCTTCACTGTGTTGCCAGACACCTGCGAAGCCCAACCGGGTCTGCATCTTAATGCTCACCACATCCAAGTGCCAGTCAGCGGCAACAAACCCCAGCGGGCCCCAACAACAGGTGTCTCATTAAAGATCTCTCACCCTCCCAGGCTTCCCCACTGACAGGTACCAAACTCGCACTCAATCACGGCTTAATCACAGCCAAACTCCATTAACAAGTCATACTAATTACCAACTTCTAACAGTGCCTCCAGTTCGGAGGCAAAAAAAATACTTTACTCTTTTGAGAGGGACACTGGCTTGTGATCGTTCAGAAAGACCCATAATTAGGCCCTTTAACAATGAAGGTCAAGAGAGGAGGTGGGGGGAAAAGCTGACAGGCCCTGCATGGCAGCAGTCCTGAACATGAGCACAGCAAAGCTCTGTTTGTTTTAATTTTGTGTCTTCTAGGTGGCCCACAAGGGTCCAATTAGCTTGTTACAGATGCTCATGCTGCGTCCATCTTCTCGGCTCCTCCTTCCTCTCCCCACTTTTCTGGTTTTTTTTTTTTTGTTTTTTTTTTTTCCTCTAGGAAGGATAAACTTGTAACACAGATTGTTGGCCTGCAGGCATCTGAAGATCAACAATTAGTTTTCTGTGATGAACCCCGTGTGAAGTAGGAAGAATCATTTCAGAATTCCTAATGCATAGGACAAGACGAGGAGGGGTTTAGACGGCTGGAATATGATATGCTGTAGGTTTGAAGGGGCCAGAAGGCAGACATTCCTCCCTGAAATGGGAGCCATGCTGGGCACTGTGCATTGGCATTTTTGCCCCTTTAAAACTTCTTTTTGGATCTTTATGTAAAGAGATTCATTTCTGTTATTAATCACTAGTTTTCATTATTAGCAAACCATCTTATTTTTAGCACATGTACAACATATAGGATATCCCTGCCCAAGAAAGAGATGAATCAGCAAACATGAATACCTTACTGACTTGTATATTGCCTTGGTCCCTGGATGGTGTTTCTCTGTTGTCACTATGGCATGAAGGTCACACCATCATCATTATAAACATCAGACAAAGGGGGGATGTTTGAGTGAAAGGGGCAAAGATAAAATGAAAAGCAGAACAATTGGGATGGTTCCCTTTTCCTAATCTTCAACATTCGAATGAAGGGGTATGGTGTTCAAACACGTTAGTGCAATCTGTCTTTACCTGCTTGGGATGCCATCAAATCCCATTTCATATTAAATGATTTCTGTGATATTTAAGGGACATATGACATTACTTTCAAGGGCTCTGATTTTTGTGAAATCTGTTCTTCTTTGTTAATTTATTTTTGAAAACTTGTTCTCCTTTTAAAAAATATAGCCTGTAAGTTTATTGCCAGAATATAAGTCATTTCAACCTAAGTTGTTCCGGTTTAGCTCCTGACTGGAAGACATTTGTGAACATTCTCCAGAGATGAGCACCTTGGATTCTATGGATAATCACTGTATTTTGTTACTTTGGTCTTGGGGCTGGGGAGATGGCTCAGGGTCAAAATGCTTACTGTGCCAGCAGTGTTGACCTCAATTTGAATATCTAGAACCAAAGTGTAAAGCAGGGCATGGCCGCAAGTGATGTCAGTGCTGGGGGGGGGGGCAGGCAGCCAATCTAGGCAAAGAGGTGAACCCAAGGTCTCTGGGTGACCTTGCCTCAGATGAAAACGTGGAGAAGGAACTATGGAAGAAATCCAGATGACAAGATCTGGCCTCCACATGTTCTCACACAAGTAAGTTCATGCCCCATACATACACACAGCCACTCATACAAAGCATGGTCTTTAGAGGCAGATGAATCAGTCTGTCTCAGTATCCCCATGATTGCATCAAATTATGCAATTTTTCTGATAAGTAAGACTGTACCTGGAATAGCTTCTTAAACTGTGATCATGAGGTTGTAGCTATTTGTGGAGGTCATATAAACGTGGCAACAGTAAATGGCTCCTGAGCCGCAATGACCAGAGATCAGAATTAAATGCCCAAGGAATCTGAGATGCTGCTGTCAACCTGTGTGACATCACATGACTTTCCTGCAGTAAGTTCTGAACAGGACAACAAGCATAATCAAATTTGTTGTCACATGATAGCACACCAAGGCACCCTGCCTTAAATACCTTATGTTTGAGACTCTACATTAAAATTTACACTTCTTGTAACTCAATGTGACTTTTATAGAAAGACTCATTATGGTTTAATCATGGAAATCACAAACTTTTAATATCTTCTTGCAATCATGTAAATATTTTAATTTATCTTTGCATTTTAAAATTTTCTGCATATATTGTTTGATAAGTATTTTGAAAATATTACCTGAATGGGATTTACTAAGGCTAGAATTTCCAACATTTCTGAAGCAGCCTTAGATGTACTCCTGCATTTGCATTAATTTGAAGTGGTGTTTTCACACATTACAAAATTAAAAAACTTTACATTGTGTAAAAATGTATTCACAATTGTAAAATCAAAATGTAATCAACTCTCCAAAACATGAAAGTTGTTTTGTGTCATACTACCAAATATTCATCAGAAATTCAGTTCATAGAGAAATCAGCAATTATATCCATTCTATAAGTATGTACATTTGCTTTGTCTTTAATAAATGATAAAATTATAAATATAAAAGGAGTTTTAAAATATATATTTTTTGATCTGTTATAAGCAAATGGCTGATTTTCATGCCTATTTATCTTCAGGTCATATAAAAATTTCCCTAGTACCTGGAAAAAGCCTAGATGCCCCTCAACCAAAGAATGGATAAAGAAAATGTGGTACTGGGTCTTGAAGTAGATTGTTTCCTAATTTTCTGAGAAATTGCCATAACTGTACCAGTTTGCAATGCAGGAGTGTTCCCTTTATCCCACATCCTCTCCAGGATAAGCTGTCATCAGTGTTTTTGATCTTGATCTTTCTTACAGGTGTATGGTGGAATCTCAGAGTTGTTTTGATTTGCATTTCTCTGATGGACTAAGGATGTTGAACATTTCCTTAAGTATCTTTCAGCCATTTTAGATTCATCTGTTGAGAGTTCTCTGCTTAGATCTCTACCCCATACCACTTTTGGGTATATACCCAAAGAATGCTCAAACATACTCAGTGAGGACATGTGCTCAACTGTGTTCATAGCAGAATTATTTGTCATAGCCAGAACCTGGGAACAGTTTAAATTTCCCCTCAACCAAAAAATTGATAAAGAAGATGTGGTACCTTTACAGAATGGAGTACTACACAGCAAAGAAAAATAATAACATCTTGAAATTTGTGGGCAAATGGATGGTTCTAGAAAACATCATGTTGAGTGAAGTGACCCAGACTCAGAAAGGCAAATATAATATGTAGCCACTCTTAAGTGGCTTTTAGAGATAAAGAAAAAAAAAACAACAAGCCCACAATTCACAACCTAGACATCAAAGAGAACCCTAAAAGAGACATACACAGATTAATCTACATGGGAAGTAGAAAAAGATAAGATCTCCCAAATACATTGGGAGCGCGAGGATTATGGGAGACGGCAGGGGAGGTGGAAGTAAGGGAGGGGAGTAGGGAAAACATACAGTTCAATAAAAACAATTAAAAAGAATAAGGTATGTTGTTTACTTCAAAATGAAAAATGTACTACATTAACACAATGGAGTATTATTCAGAAATTAAAAAACAATGACATCTTCAAATTTTTAGGCAAATGAATGGAACTAGAAAAACCATCCTGAGTGAGGTAAACCAGACCCAGAAAGACAAATACAGTATATACTCATTCATAAGTGGTAGTAGACATAAAGCAAAGGCTAACCAGCCTACAGTCTGCAACACCAGAGAAACTAGGTAATAAGGAGGACCCTGATAGGGACATACATGGATCCCCCTGGGAAGGGGAAATAGACAAGATCTCCTGAGTAAATGTGGAACATGGGGGAGGAAGGAGAAAGGGGAAGGGGGAGGAGAAAAGGGGAGTGGGGAGGATAACATGAGGTAGCAGGATGGCTGAGTTGGGGGTAGTACAGAGAGGGAGAGGAAAGAAAGCAGGAGCCATTGTGGGATTAGCAAGAAACCTGGCACTAGGGAATTTCCCAGGAATCCATAAGGATGACCCCAGCTAAGACTCTAAGCAATAGTGGAGAAGGTGTCTGAATGATCTTCCTCTGTAATTAGATTGATGACTACCTTAATAGTCATCATAGAGCTTCATTCAGCAACTGATGGAAGCAGATGCAAACATTCACAACTAACCAATGGGCTGAGGATCCGAAGTAGAAAAGAGGGAGGAG
>JAQHUG010000073.1:1955134-1967034 GCA_028555095.1 Dicrostonyx torquatus
TCCAATTTCTTTCTTCTAAGAATTGAAGTTCTTGTCATCTAGGCCTTTCTCTTGTTTGGTTAGTGTTACCCCAAGACATTTTATATTATTTGTGGCTATTGTGAAGGGTGCTGTTTCCCTGATTTCTTTCTCAGGTAAAGTGGGTGTTGCTTTTATTGATTGATGAATAAAGTTGTTTTGGCCAATGGCTTAGCAAACTAAAGCCAGGGAGGAAATCAGAACAGAGATAGAGAGAGAATAAATGAAGTCAAGAAGATGGAGATGGTTGCTGGAACTTAACCGGATAAGCCACTGCCTTGTGGCGATACACAAAATCATAAAAATGGGTTAATTCAAAATGTAAGAAGTAGCTAGAGAATGCCTGAGTCATTCATTGGTCAAGTAGTGTTGTAATTAATATAGTTTCTGTATGATTATTCGGACCTGGGCAGCCAGGAATGAAAGAGCAGTCTCTGCCTACATTCAGACTATTTTCTTTTTAAACCTCAGTTTTCTGTTCTAATGTAGGGAAACTTTCAGAAACATTATTGCTACCCAGAACACAGAAAATCTAGGCTGGGCACATTTCTTTTTCATTCATTTAATTTTGTTTTATGTGCATGGTTTTTCTAGTTCTTCAAACAATGACAAATCTGGTGGAAGTGAAACTCTTAGGTAATATGGAACTCATGCTAATCTGCTGCCCTTCAGGTTTTCTTCTAGGTCCCGCAGTCTTTGAGCTGGTGCTATTTTGCTGACATAAATTGAATCCCATATTATTGCACATTTAGTTTAAAGTAAGTCCAAACAGTGAGATTTTATTGTTCATTAAGGTGCAATTTTAAATTCTTATACAAACAGACAAAAAGGGCTCTAATCTCCAATTGCTTCTTGCCAATGGGAAAGCATTCTCATACTTAACACCTAATTGTTGGGTGTAATGGCCATTTTATGACAGTATTCATTTAGGAGCCAAACCCAAGTAACGAAGCTGCAAATGTGGCGTGGTTTAGAAGGATAGGATTGAGATGAACAAGAGAAACTAGGCTGTCTGCTTGTTTATAAACTAGAAATCAGCGCCAGTACGTGAGGACCTTTTCTGGGCATGGAATGTAGGACATTTGGAAGGATTAGTCAGTAGTGGTGGTGTGTACTGAGGGCTTAGAATGTTGCCTGTTTGCACTATTTACACTGTAAAAACTCACAAATCATAAGAAAACTTAGGAGACTCTAGGTTCAATAATGGACATTAATTCACTTTTAATCTAGTAACATGCAGGAGCCGTGTACCAGATCATAAAAGAAAAGCTGTTAAGATAAACCAACTTCTAAGTAATAATACACACAAGAAAACTCAAGAATATTGAATCAATAAAAGGAAAAATTTCAGTGGATCACAAAAATATTATTAGATATTCAAAGAAATAAGAGAGCTGTGTGGTAAGCAACTAATTCATCAAAAGAAAAGGGACTTGGACCCTTTAAAATCATCACAGACTACCAAAACACTTTTTTTCATGTGTTTAAAATAAGTAAATACAGAAATAACATAAGAAAAACACAAATCAAGAATGTACAGATGAAAATGACAGATTCTGAAATGCGTACAGTTAGGGTTAATGACCCAATGACCCAAGAAATTATGAGAGGAAGGAACAGTGAATCTGAGCACACGGCATGGAAACCATTTGTAATGCAACACTGAGAGGTTCCAAAGAGAAGAGGCAGGGGATCTCAACAACCTCAGCCCTGGCTTTCCTCTAGTCCAGAGTAGCAAGAGGTCTCCAGCAACAACACCGCAGCAACAAGGAGCCTCCCAGTGCCTGGTGCTGTGCGGCTGGGCACTGTTATGATCTCTTGGAGATGAGGAAGCATAATCCTGCCTAGGGCTATGACAAGAGGGATAAGGAGATCCACATCCGGGCCTGGGGTGTTCCACCCCATGGTCCAAGAAGAAAACACCGGCCCACCCCGCATTTTGTGGCTCCAGGTAGACGGGCACTACTTATGGTGAGCAAATGTATGATATGATATGGAAGAGAAAGAAAGAGGGGGGGGGGAGAGAAAATGGTTCATGTCCTGTGGACAAAGAATATCTGAAGAGGAGAAAGAGATGAGGAGTGGGTTGAGGTGGGTGGTTTCACTGCCACTCAGGACCATAGCGATGTCTGGGTCTGGGCTTCTGCGGGGCCCATGTCTGGGTTCAGGCTCTGAAGCAGCCATGGTCTCTGTTGATGTCCATGGTTCCTGATAACACCAAAGGCAGAGAGGATAGGGCTGTGCAGCGTTGGCCCTGCCCCTCAGTGACTATAGCACTAGGGAGAACTGGTCCTACCCCTCATTGGTTGAAGCAATCAGGAGAGAGGATGCTACACCTCTACAGGGCTGCATGATAGACCTGACCCTGCTGGCAAGAGAACTGCAGTGCAGGTCGTGCCCCTCTTGCGTACCGTGTGGTGTCGTGGGTGAGGGAAAGAATCCCTCCTCCCCTCAGCCTTTGCCACCTGCAGCAGGTGGGGCACCTGACCCAACCCCTCACCAGCTGTAGCATCACAATAGAGCTAACCCTGTTGGTAGAGGCGTGGGTGAGCCCATCCTGAAATTGTGACTAAGGGATAACTGTCCCCATTATTCATCTATCTTGAGGCAGCACGGACTAGGGAGCTGTGCCCTCTGACCCCAAAACCTAACAATGCTGGAAGCAGGTGGGAGAGCTAGATCTGAGGTCATAAGAGCAGAAGAGTGTTCTCTGACCTCCACCAGCTGCAGCACTCAGGAGAAGGGGCCCTCGCCTTGGCAACACAGTAGAGCTGGCCCTGAGTTGTAGGTGTGAGAGAACCAGCTTTAAGGGCATGGAAGCCTGAGAAGCCGCTCCTCCCTGAGGGGGTGAATTAGCCAGGGCAGTGCTGGAGAGCCCACTCTGGTGGCAAAGACAGGGTAGGGTTGGCATGCTAACCAACCCTGCAACTACCCAGTTCCAGAACTGGGGTTATGTGTTGGCCCACCCTAACATCCACCTGATCTGTGATCTGATGGTGGAAGATCTGCTAGAGCAAGGGGAAGCTCTTGTTTAATAATCAGGCAAAAGCTATCATTAGGAGAGAAGAAAGATCTTCTGTTCCAGCCTCCCCACCCTCTCATCAATCCATAACTGTCTGTTCTAGCTCCCTTTCCTAGGGAGATCCAATCACCACCACCCCGGTCCCTTACTCTATAAAACCCTGACTGTTGAAGACTTAACAGCCATCATTCACATATGAGCTAATAAATACCACATTGTCTTTTTGGGTCTGGGTTACCTCATTTAGGATAATTTTTTCTAGTCCCATCTGTTTTCTGGCTCCATCTTGCCTGTGACTATTATGATTTCATTATTTTAAGAGCTGTGTAATATTCCATTGTGTAAATGTACCATATTTCTGTATTGATGGATATATTGTCTTAGTGTTTTCTCCATTCCTGTGAAGAGACACCTTGACCATAGCAACTCTTACAAGGAAAACATTTAACTGGAGTGGCTCACTTACAGTTTCAGAAGTTCAGTCCATTATCACCATGGCGGGGAGCATGACAGCATGTAGGAAGATGTGATACTGGCTGCATCTTGACTTGCAGGAAACAGGAAGTTTGGTTACACACTGGGTGGTATCCTGAGTATATGAAACCACAAAGCTCACCCCCACAGTGATACACTTCCTCCAACAAAGCCACATCTCCTAATAGTACCACTCCCTTTGGGGGCAATTACATCCAAACTATCAAAGATCTAACTTATGTCTCTTTTCTGACTATTATAAATAGAGCAGCATGGTTGATCAAATAAGTGCCTCTGTAGTAGGATGCAGTGACCTTTGGGTGTATGGCCAAGAGTGGTAGAGCTACATTTTTGAAGCAGAGCTAGTTCCAGATTTCTGAGTAATCGCCACACTGATTTCAACAGTGGCTATACACATATGCAGTCCCCTCAGCAAATTAGGAATGTTTCCCTTGGTGCCATCCTGCCATCCAGCCATCCTGCATGTGCCATCACTTGTGTTGTTGATCTTTGCCCTTCTGACTAGTTTAAGATGAAATCTCAAAGTAGTTTTGATTTGTATTTCCTTGATAGCCAAGGATGCTGAATATTTATTTCATTAAGTCTCAGCCATTTGATTTTCCTTTGTTGAGAATATTTGGGCCTAGTGATCTACTTACTACAATTAGTTCCTACCTCCTAAAATTTCAAGAACATTCCCAAAGAATGCTACTAGCTGAGCACAATTAATATTCAAGCCAAAATAATAATCTATATAAAAACATGGAACCTCCAGGAAAACTAGTAATAAATTAACTTACTGAGGATATGCTGTTAATAGCTATAGCATGAGGGCCTGCTTTTCGGGATTTCTGTCCCGCCCGGTCCCCCAGCCATTTAGTCACAGAGAAAAATCACACAGAGAGTCTACATTAGGTTATAAATTGATTGGCCCATTAGCTCAGGCTTTGCATTAGCTCTAATAACGTATACCAGCCCATTATTCTAGTATATATTAGCCACATGGCTCAGTACCTTTTTCAGCAGGACAGGTCACATTCTGTTTCTTCGGTGATCTGGGCAGGAAAGCCGAGGGAGCTTGCTGCTTCCCAGAATTCTCCTATTCTTATTGTTTCACTCTACTTCCTATCTGGTTTTTCTGCCTATACTTCCTGCCTGGCTACCAACCAATCAGCATTTATTTTAAACTATTTGACAGGCATATAATTGTTCTCCTGCACCAAATAGATATAGAATATAATCTATATCTATAATAGTTTTTAGCATTTCTAAAAACTAGCGCCAAGCTAATGAAAATAGGGACTTTAAGGGAACTCCTTTTATAGTAGTGGAAAAATATAGAATACCAGAGGATTGTTTATGTTTCCCATTGGTGTGAGAAAGTAAATAACTGAATCAATGAATGGAAAGGACGTTTTATTTGGTTCATGATTTGGGATGATGCAGCTTATCCAGGTGGGGAAAGAAGTCATGGTTGTAGCATGAAGGAGTGTTCATATTGCATCCCCTCTCAGGAAGTTGGAGCTTAGCTGGCTTCCTCCTCTGGCCTTGTTGGGATGGCATCCCTCACCACCTTCAGAGTGGGTCTTCCCTGCTGAATTAAACTTTTCTGAAACCCAAGGATATGTTTTCTAGGTGATTCCCAATCTAGTCAAACTGACAATGAAGTTTAAACATCACAACCTTGAACTAAATAACAATATCACACATAAAATACAAACAATACTGTTCCTAAATCAAAAGGGTGAATATTCTGGGCTTTGAGTTAGACAAAAATTTCTTTTCAAAGATCACAAATACATGTTCCAGAAAAAAATTATACTAGAGTTCATTAAAAAACAAAACACAAATAGCTTCTCCTTAAGTGCCACTGTAAAGACAGTGGGGGTATGAGTTACAGACTTGGAAAGTGTTTGAAAAGTACGAATCTGATAAAAGACTAGCATTCAGAACAGCTAAGGACTCTTTGAAATCCAATATGGAAACAGGAGATCCATTAACATAACAACACATTCAGGCAGGTTATTCACCAAAGCAGGTATAGGAATAGAGAGGAAACAGCCCTAAAGTTTTTCAATATGATTAATTCTTAGAAAATACAGATTAAAAATGCAAGATAATATTTCATGCCAAATAGAGTGACTATAATTACAACTGGGTAGACCAAGTGTTGGAGAGGGTGTTGTGTAATTAGAAGATGGCACAGTTGCTGCTTCAAATAACACCTAGAAAATAGTGGTATGGACTCTGGCAACAGAGAGGGAGGTTGAGACGAAAGATAGAGTGAAGGTGAACGAGGTCAGGGAGAAGAGGGGTAGCCAAGGGGACATGCTTTTTGAGAGTACATCTGTTCCTTTCTTACTTCCTGGCCTTTACAGGCTCACACTCTAACTCAAACACATAAATCTAAAAATTCAAAGCTAGCATCTACACATGAGAACAAACATATGGTGTTTGTCTTTCTAGGCCTGGCCTCCCTCCCTCAGTATAATATTTTCCGATTCCATTCATTTTCATGCAAATTTCATAATTTCTCTTTTCTTTCCAGTGGGGTAGGATCCTGTTGTATGCATGTACCACATCTTCATCATCTACTCAGTTTCTGATGGATATCTAAGAGGATTTCATTTCCTAGCTGTTTTGAATAGCTAGCAATGGCCAGGGATGTACAGGTGTCTTTGTTGTAGGATGCAATCTTTTAGGTATATGACCAGGAGTGCTTTACCTGTGTCATATGCTTATTCTAGGGTTAGTTTTTTGAGAAACCCCTACACTTATTTCCACAGTGATTGTATCAGTTTATCTTTCTCCACAGCCTTGCCAGAATTAGTGGTCATTTGTTTTCTTGACCATAACCATTCTAATTGAGATGAGATGGAACCTCAAAGGTATTTTTAATTTGAATTTCCATGGATACTAAGGATGTTAAACATATTCAATAATAGTTATTAATGAGCTACAGGGGTAGTGGGGGACTGAAGGAGAGTGGGGAGTAGAGCACATGTGGAATTCAAATAGGGCAGTGAATACTGCTGGTTAAACAGGGATTGAGTGAAAGATAAAAAGGGAGATGGGAGGGAGGGCTAGACAAAACTGCACATGAAAAAAAAATGAACATGCACTTCTCTAAAAATGAACAAAAATATGATTTATAAAAAATAAACACGAAATGGAGGTACTCTGCACGAATAGATAACACTTGCACCTAAAAGCCATAGATTACAAAAGGAAAACCCTTGCACGTGTGAAATGCCTGTATTGCTTTTGGTTACCATCTAGAACTAGATAGGAAGACTTCATGCTAAAGACACTGCACATTTCATGTATTGGACACAGAGAAATTAAGCTCGAACTGAGTGAAAATTTCCTTTCTCTTGGCTATTGCTCATAGTTCCAGAAGGTGATATGGCGGAAACGGTGGTATGAAATCACATATGCTTCCTGCATGCTAAAATACTGACCTTTCAGGCAGGATATGCCCACTGAGAAAATAGTGGTGTGCTATTATAGGATATCCAACTGCTAACTAATTGCCACTGAGGTTCCTTTCATGACTTTTACCTGCTGGCAAGATAACAGACCCTTAGGTGAATTCTCCTATGTTTGTTTTAGTAAATGTATGCTTTTTTTCAAAATGCCTTCTGAATATTTATGTTAATATACAAAGATTATTTCTACCTTCATTCTTTGTCTGAGCACTTGCTTCTGACAGTGGGAGTTGGTCAACACAGAGATTTATAACTAGTCAACATGCTAAGTGACTACTGAGTACCCTAAACAGGATACTTACTTATATTATCCCGTCTAAGGCCAGTGAACCCTGTACAAACAGGGTCAGAAGGAATGTAAGAGTTTGAAGATGGAGGGAAGTGCTATGAAATGCTCTCATGGCATTTGCAATCATGAGCTCAAAGTGACTGTGGTTATATGCATACATCCTGTACTAAATTGGTCCTTCAACATTCTATCACAAATAACGGGAGGCTCCCAAGGCTCCCAGTTCTTCATAAGGAGCTACTGGCAGTTAATAAATTGTGTGGTTTGGGGTAGAATCATATTCCTCAGGGATATAGCCATTAGCAATTTACCCAAACTTCCATACATCTATATATGGCAAGTCCAATCATAGCTACATTCTATGATCACACACATAAAACAAGACATGACAAAACATGGGAAACTAACTTGGAAAGAACAATTCATTGGGAGTAAGACAACACAGAGTAATGAAGATGATGAAATTATCAAAATACATTGTATGCATCTATAAAATAGAAAAAAAGAGCATATACATGAATAAAATAGCTAAAAACCCTCTACATTTCAATGTACGAAATTATCAAAATAAAAGTACATCTGAGGTTATCCTGATTTTTTTTCTTTTTAGGTATACATTGTATTTTATTATTATTTTCTTATACTTAACATAGATTCTTTTCTTATACAATTATGACCTAATTATAGTTTCTCCTGCCTCTACTCCTCCCAGTTCCTCCCCACCTCCCCACCAGGTCCACTCCATTTCTCTCATTAGAAAACAACAGGCACCTGAGAGTTAACCACCAAACATGACAAAATAAAATATAATAAGATGAAGCAAAAAACTTTCATATCAAAGATGGATACAACAACCCAACAGGAGGAAAAGAATGTCAAGAGAAGACAAAAGTCAGAGAGACCTGCTCCTTCTAATAGTTGAGAGTCCCATAGTAAGCTAATAGCTATAACATATACACAGAGGACCCGGTGCAGACCCAGGTGGGCCCTGTGCTTGTTGCTTCAGTCTCTGTGAGCTCATATATTACTTGCTCAGAGGGCATTGTTTCCTGGGTTCACCATCCCCTTTGGCTCTTACCCTCTTTTCACTTCTTCCTCAAGAGTCCCTGAGCCATGAGGGGAGAGATTTGAAGGAGATTTCCCATCTAGACACTTTTTCCACAGAAAGTCTGGCTCTGGCTGTTCCCACCTGCTACTGGAAGAAGCCTTTCTGATGATGACTGGAAAAGACACTGATCTTTGAGTCTAGCAGGATATCATTAGGAATCATTTTATTGATTTGTTTTTTTAGACCAATCTTGTTTGGTTTTACCCTAGGACTCTGGACTATCTAGTCTCTGGCTCTTGGTTAACTAAGCAGTGTTGGGTATGGGTTGCTCCTCTCAGAGTGGACATTAAGTCAAATAGACATTGGTCAACTATTCTCATGAGTTCTGTGAAGGGGAGTGGTCTTGGCCATTTCAGCTTATAGCCACGCCCTGTCATTAGCTAATTATTCTGCCTCCCTAATTAGTTGCTAATTAATTAATGGGGCTGGACCACCAGGTCCCAAGAGGTATAAAATGATAGGCCCACGTGGAAAGCACTCTCTCTGTGGATCACTGACCTGCCTGCTTCTTCAGAGGAGCTCTTTCTGGTATAGTAATCTGTGTGTATTTTGGCCCCTATTAAACTTGTGTGTCTTAAATAAAACTTCCACAGTTCTGTGCCACCATTGCCCTTGAATATATTTCAGACAGGAAGGATTGTTCCATTTAGGCACCAGCTCAGCTTCTCCATGTTCTGGAATTGTATGGGTGCTGTGCTTGGCAATGGGGACCCACTGTAAGTTTGCAGAGAACAACTGTTTGTCTTAACATAACCCTGAGTTATTTGAGGATTTCCATGGGACCCCCTTAGGCAACAACTCAATATGATGCAATCCAAACCTGCCACTGGAAACAAGAGATAGCCAGTTGAAGCTTCATACCCCCTGTAATTAGGAGTCCTCATTAGGATCAGGTTCATAGGTTTCAGGAAGTTACCCCTAATTTAAGTTTCCACATAAATCCTCAAATGGCTCCCCCAATTCTAACTATCTCTTCATAATTCTCTCCCTCCAGGCCATCTCCCCCCATCTTTACTATTCCCATCCCAAACTGCTCTTAGTACATCTATAAAATCTTTTCTATTTCCTCTTCACAGGGAGATCCTTGTATTCCCCCTAGATGCTCCCTCTTTATTTTTTAACTTGCTTAATGGTTAATATTCACTATAAGTGATGAATCCCATATATGGTTTTCAGAGACTGGGGTTACCTCACTTAAGATTACTTTTTTCTAATTGCATCCATTTACCTGCAAATTTCATGATGTCATTATTTAAACAGAGGAGTAATCTCCATTGTTTAAATTACTGTTTTTTTTATCCATTCTTCAGTTGAGGGACATCTAGGTTGTTTCCAGTTTCTGGCAATTATAAATAAAGCTGCTATGAACATAGTTGAGCAAGAGTCCTTATAGTGACTTAAATGTCCCTTTAGTATATGCTCAAGGGTGGTACACTGTGTCTTGAGGTAGATTGATTCCAGGCTTTCTGAGGAACTGCCATATTGAGCTACATTGTGACTGTACAAGTTTGTATTTCCACCAGCAATGGAGGAGTATTACCTTTGTTCCATATCCTTGCCAATATGAGATGTCACTTGTGTTTTTGTTCTTAGTTATTCTGATAGGTATAAGTCCGAATATAAAAGTAGTTTTGATTTGCATTTCCCCAATGGTCAAGCATATTGAACATTTAAGTTTTTTTCCCAGCTATTTGAGATTCCTCTATTGAGAATTCTCCATTTAGATTTGTACCCCATTTTTAAATTGAACTTTTTGGTTTTTATATCTATTGTCTTGAGTTATTTATATATTTTAGACATTGGCCCATATCAGATTTAGAGTTGTTAAGAAAATAATCTTTTTCCATTCTGTTGGCTACCATTTTTTGTCCTATTGACAGTGACCTTTGTCTTACAGAAGCTTTTTGGTTTCACAAGGTTCTATTTATTAATTGTTGGTCTTAGTTATTGGTATTCTGTTTGGAAAGCTGTCTCCTGTGCAAATGTGTTCAAGGCTATTCATCACTCTCTCTTCTATCAGGTTCAATATTACTGGTTTTATCTTGAAATCTTTGATTCACTTCGGCTTAGGTGTTATACAGGGTGATAGATATTGACCTATTTGCATTCTTCTATATGCAGAAATTCAGCTGGACCAGCATCATTAGTTGAAGATGCTTTCTATTTTTCCAGTGTATTTCTGGCTTCTATTTTTTGTTTTTTATTGTTTTCATATATCAAATATATATATAATTTCTCCACTCCTCCTCCCTTCCTCTCCCCTCTCCTTCTACTCTCTCCCATGATTCCCACACGCTCAATTTACTCAGATCTTATCTTTTTCTACTTCCCATGTATGTGTCTCTTTTGGTCCTCTTTGGTGTCTACGTTCTCTGGGATTATGAATTGTAGGTGTGTTTTTCTTTGTTTTATGTCTAAGATCCACTTAGGGGTGAGTAAATATTATATTAGTCTTTCAGTGTCTGGGTTTCCTTACTCAATATGATATTTTCTAGATCCATTCATTTGCCTGTAAATTTCAAGATGTCATTTATTTCCACTGTGTAGTACTCCATTGTGTACTCCATTTAATTTGATGCTGAGTATTGACTTGCTGTAAATTACCTTTATTATGTTTAGGTATGTCCCTTGTATCCATAATCTCTCGAGGACATTTAGGACGAGGAGGTGTTGATTTTGTTTAAAACATTTCTGTATCTAGTTATATGATCATGTGTCTTTTTCATTTGCTTTGCTTATATAGTGGATTGCATTTATTGATTTTCATATACTGAACCATCCCTGCATCTCTGGGATGATGCCTGCTTGATCAAGGTGAATGATCTTTTCAGTGTGTGTTCTTGGATTTGGTTTGCAAGTATTTTATTAAGTGACTATCCTGATGTCCATTCTTTTATTTATGTGTCTTGGCATTGTGATTATACATGTTTGTGAATGCACACAGGTGTTTTTGTTTGTGTGTGCTCATGTAGAGGCAAGAAGTCAGGTGTCTTCCTTTAAAGCTTCTCTACATCATTGTTGGTGACATAGTCTCTCATGGAACTTGGAATGTGTCCTTTCAGGCAGATTAGCTTATCAATAATTGTCAATAGCTTGCCAATAATTCTCCAGAATGCATTAGTCTTTGCCCCCACCCAGTGTTGGGTAATAGGCATGCACCACTACAGATGGTTTTGTGAAGGTATTAGGGGTACCTATTCAGGTCCTCATGCTTGTGTGCAATCACTTTTTTTCACAGATCATTCTCTATACTCCAGAGGTTTATACTTGAAGTTTCTGCCACTTTATAAACTTTCTTTTAAAATACTGTCTTTTTTTAAGTCTAAGTCTTTTCCTATTTCTATATGAATCTCCCAGGAGTTTCATCTTACTATTAATCAGGCACTTTTTAAAAAATCTTTTTGAGGGGCTGGAGAGATAGCTCCGTGGTTAAGAGCACTGCCTGCTCTTTCAAAGGTACTGAGTTCAATTCCCAGCAACCACATGGTGGCTCACAACCAT
>JAQHUG010000073.1:1992819-2034283 GCA_028555095.1 Dicrostonyx torquatus
TTTTGCATGATCTTTTTTTTTTAGATTCAAACTTTTCTTTTTTTTATTTATTTATTTATTTATTTTTTTATTTTTATTGTTAAAAGAAAAATTTACATTTACTCCCCTTGTTCCCGGCCCTCCCGCTCCCCCACTACCCCACTGCCCTCCCCCTGCTTCCTTATAGGATTGCTACCATTATAGACAAAAGTCAAGACCTATGACTCTGCATGTGTTCTGGAGATATGGTGCTAGGGGTTCACATTTGCATATCAAGAACTTTACCTGTGAGCCCTCACCCAAACCCAAGACTGGCTCTTCCTTTTGTTGTCCTCACTCTGTTTTCATTCAGTCCTTGAGAATGTCAAAGATGTATATAATTTATTTTGACATTATTAACCCCAAGCTCTTCCCATAACCACCATATCTCCTCCCATCTTTATGTCCCTGTTTTATAATTGACTCAGTCCAGTCAGTATGGTTCATATTGCCTGGGTATGGGATCATCCACTGGAGCAGGACAACCTACAGAGACTGATTGAAGAGAACTGATTCTCCCTACTCCAGCTGCCTTTGACCACTGAATCTCCTCAGCATGTGCCATGACTTCTAAGTACTTCTCCTGTCTATGCTAGAATTTTGACTGGTTGGATCTTGTGTCTGTCTTGTGTGGGCCATCACAGCCACTTGTGAGCTCCTGAGTGTTCTGTCATGAACAGAAGATACTATTTTGCAACAGTCTTTCCTAATTTCTCTTTCTTACCTTTCCTCCCACTTTCCTGCAATTCCTCCGAGCCATGTGGGAAGGGGGTGTGACTTTGGTTTCTCCTTTAGGGATGAACACTCCAGTCACTCATTCTTTGCACTCAGACCAGTGAGTTATCAGTTGAAAAAAGAAGACTTTGACTGCTTAAAATCACCTGAGGTTGTCTTCCAGCATCTGGATGCAAAGGAGCTTGTGCATCCTCTCCACCCTAGAAACAAGAAAACAAACAAACAAAAAAAACCCACAAACAAACTAAAGATCAACATCTGTTTTTCAGCCTATAAGCTGCTGACTTCCAAGAGAGAGAGAAAGAGAGGAGAGATAGAGAGAGAGAGAGAGAGAGAGAGAGAGAGAGAGAGAGAGAGAGAGAGAGAAGAGAGGAAGAAAGCGGTGAGTATAGAGAACAGTTAACTGGAGGAGATAGCTATGAGAAAGGCCTCTGAAGGGACCAATGCAGGGGTAGACAGGCCTAAACTGTAATGAATGAATTGATGAAGGACCTCTGTAAAAAAAAAAAAAAAAACAACAAAAACTGTGGGAATCTAAATTCCCAGAAATATGCAGAGCAGTCATTTTGAACATTGCCTGAGTTCTGTTTCTAGAAAGTTTTGTCTTCAGGAGCCATCGTTTAGTCCTATCCTAACCTGTTGGGGTTCGAGTCAAGTTCAATGCATGAATTCAAATATCCAGTTCTCTTTCTCTTCTCCTCCTGGAGGGAAGTCTGTAGCTCTTGTGCGCTGGGAATATCTGGCCCTGCCTAAACTGGAGGCAGTGCAGGAGACTGAGAGGCATGCACCATACAGGCTCCCTAACCCCAGTGCTGCGGTGCAGAGCTCTTTTTCTCTTGCTTTACCCACACATCTATGAAGTCCTAGCAAAATTAACTCAACTCTCTACCAAAGTGTGTGGACACACAGCAAGCAGCAGACACAGACGCCGGTGTGCTGACACTGGAATTCTGACTTGGAGTTTAAAACTATGGCTCTATGAACTGTATGCTAAGGGTACTAACAGATCCAGTAGACAGCATGCAATTGCCAAGGGCAGTGTAAGTAGACAGGTGGAAATCCTACGGAAGAAGAATAAAGGATGTGAGAGATAAAACACATGGCAGCAGAAACGAAGACTGCCTTTGATGGACTTATTTACTAGGGCTAGCTGAAGAAAATGTATTTCCTTTTGAGGATATCTAAAAAGAAACTTGCAGAGTTGAAAAAGGAAAAGGAAAAGGGATGAGAGAAAGAGAAGTGGGGAGAAGGGAAAGGAGTGGGGTGAGGTGAGGTAAGCCGATAGAGGGCTCAATAGCTCCATGGTTGGTTACTTATTTAGCACCGAGAGGCCTCAACTTCTACCCCCAACAGCACAGAAAGAAAAACAAATCAGATGAAATATTTTAAAAAAGATCCAAACTTACCTAAGTTAATGTTAGACCATAGGCTATAAATCAAGAAATCTTGGTGACATTGAGCAGGGAAAAACCCCAGCATACTGTCCTAAGCATACTAGAGAAAATGAGTGATGATGAAACAGGTCCTTAAAGAAGGTGGCTGGGATGGGGGCATGAGATGACTGACCTCTAGCTGACTGACCTGTAAAGACCAAGAGACTTATGTAGGTGACATTTTTGTCAGGACCGCTGGCTTCCCAATAATGACAGAGACTTCCTATTAATAAGGAAAGCTCGGCTATTGCTTAAGCTTGTCCCACTAGCTCTTATAACTTAAATTAACCCTCTTCTATTCATCTATGTGCTGCAACATGACTCGTGGTTTTTACCTCTCCTCCTACATGTCTATTCCCTCTGCGTCTGCTGGCGACTCTGCCTTTCTTCTTCTCAGCATCCTCTCTGTTCCCCCAAATAAGGCCTAGCGATTGGCTGCTCAGCTTTTTATTAAACCAGAATGATACATCTTCTCAGTGTGCAAAAAGATTATTCCACAACAGACATATGACTTCTTTCAAGGCTGTGCAAGAGAGAGGAGAAGGATGTGGAATGAAGTTCTAGGACCAAAGGAAGAAAGATCCTGGCTTGTACTTCTAAGAACTGCCCTTCAAAAGTTCTTTTAGCTGTAAAGATATGAAGGATTTGATGCAAGTGGACTTCCAGTCTAAGAAGTGTTAAGAGAAGTCCTTTCAGAGATTATGAGAGTTAATCCTAAGGGAGGTGTCTTCTCTGTCAGATCCACTTTGCTCCTGAAATGTGTGGTATCTTCAGCAGTAGGGCCTTACCTTACCTTACCAAAGGCCTGCATGGTTTGGGGAGTCTCTTGAATTCTCCCTAATCAGTGTCTTGAAAATTGAGAAGATATAATCTATACTCTCCACTGTCTATCAAATGATAACCCGAACAAATACTAAATAGCAGCCTTGAATATGTTCACTGATGAATTTTGTCAATTGTTTCCACTAAAGAAAAAATTATGTATAGTATGGATATCTCAGATAAGTTTAACAGACAAACATCAATGGCTTTCCCTGAATGTATCAATGGACATGAGTAAAATGAAAAAGTATAGTTTACATTTAATACCACCTGAAAATGATGTAGGCAAAACATGTGCTAGATCTTTCCTTTTCAGTTATTGGTTTTTTTGAGACAGGGTTTCTCTGTGCAACACCAGGCTGGCCTCAAATGCACAGAGATCCACTGGCCTCTGAAAGACATGCACCACCACCATCTAGCCATGTGCATGATCTTAATGAAGGAATTAGAAAACTTGGATAAAGAAATAAAAGAAGAATTCAGTAAATGAAAGGGGTATATTTTATATTCTTGAATAGGAAAACTCAGGATTATCACGTGGTAAATTCTTTTCACTGTATTTAAGAAGCTCAATAAGATTTCAATAAAAGTCCCTGAAAGTTACTTTGTGGGTGTCAATAAATGACCCTAAAATTTGAATGAAACAGCAAAAGGCTCAAAATAACAAATACAATATGTTAGGGCTAATATTGACTTTAAAACATATTATAAAGTGCCAGTAATCAATACAGTGGGGTGGTGGTGAAAAGAACACGCAAATAGATCAACAAAATAGAAATGTCTGAAATCAGGCATATAAACTCCATAAACTGACCAAATGATATTTGACAGAGAAATAAAGACAACACAATAAACAAAACATTCATTTTTAGATCAAGGGATGATGGAATAATTTTGTATTCACCATTCAAATGAGTCTAGACTTTATGCTCTTAAATTTTATTTTAAATAGTTTGCAGACATAAATTTAAAATTTAAAAGACAAAACTTCTAAAATATCACATAGAAAAGAAATGCTCAATAGTTTTAGATTTGGCCATGACTTTAAGTATATCACTGGAAGCCGACAGTCTTTGATACACCAGACTTAATTCAAACTAAATATTTTTGCTCTGTTAAAGATAGTGTCTAGAGAGAGAATGAAAAGACCAGTCACAGGAAATATTGGCAGAAGAGATGTCTGAGATAGGATTGGTATCCAAAATATATAAAGAACGAATATTCAACAATAATAAAAAAAATGGACTACCCAATTAAAAGTGGGCCAAATACCTGACTATATCCTCACTGAGACATGAGCAGAAGGCAATAAGAAAAGATGTTCCATCTCATATTCTGTCAACGAAGCACTAATGAAAGCATGAACGAGACACTGCTCCGTGGCTAAAGTGCAGGATGCTGACAACAGCAACCACCAGGGAGGACACAGAGCAGCATAACTCCTCCTCGCTGCTGGGGGGAGTGCAGAGTGGCACAGCCATTGGAAGACAGTCGGACAATCTGACAAAACTAAACATAGTCTTACCATATGGTTCAGTGATGACAATTCTTGGTTCTTACCCAAAGGAGTTGGAAGCTATGTTCACTCAAAAGTCTGCATGTGGGTGTTTACAGTAGCTCCATTCTTTGTTGGCAGACAGTCCAACATCCTGGAAGCAATCCAGATGTCCTTTAGCAGATGAATGGATTAGTACACTGTAGTGCATCCAGACGTGTGATAATATTTAGTGTTAGAAAAATGACCTATTAAGCAACAGAGATACGGAGGAAATCCCAGCTCTCATTACTATGCATAGAAGGCCAGTCTGAGAAGAGCATCCTAGAGTATCTTGGGAAAGGCAATATTGTAAAGACAATGAACATCAGTGGTTGAAAGAATTAAGGGATGAGAGAGACATAGCCCATCAGAACACAGAGGATTTTTATGGCAGGGAATCTATTCTGTATGATACTACAATGGTAGGTACATGTCACTACATATTTGTTAAATTTGTAGAATTTTCAGGACCAAGAACGACAGTGAGCTTTGATGTAAAGTTATTGGGTCATTATGTCTCCATGTAGACTCCTCAGTTGTAACCAGTGTGTCACTGTGCTGCTGATATTGCAGCTGAGGTGATGAGTGTCCTGGAACAGGGGAAGAAGATGAAAAACCTCTGTTTCCTTCTTGTGTTTTTTTTTATTTTTTGAGGGGGAAGTTAAAACTTTTCTAAAATATTGAAAAATTGACTCTGAGGCCTCCCCTGGATTGACGTGAGAAGTCCGCGTTGTTAATGAGCAAGAGAAACAGGCAAACTTGGGGCAGGTGGGTTCCCCTTAATGGATGCTGCACAAAACTGGGGCAGGAGGCAAACGTGGGAAATAATGCACAACATACACTCAGCAGGCTCTTCAGAAAAAGCAGCCTCTATCAATGGTGACGGTGTATGGCAGTGGAACTCTCTGAGCTTTCCAATTTGATAAATATTCTTCCATCAGTATTCTTCATAATCTATAAATGTCTACGGAAACACAAATGTCCTCTGGTGACCAATAACTGGAAAGTACACTACTTAACATCTATTGAAACCTAAGTTTGACTGTGACATATTTTACGTGGATTTTGAGTTTGAGCATCTTACGTGGCAACACCATTATCCGGTGTCTTGTGTTTACCTAAATAATCCAGTGGTGACCTGTGTTCGGGAGGATAGGGCAGCAGCCTGAAACAACAGTGTGGGACATTGAGAAACCAGGGATATTATTTGCAAAAGCTGCAGATATCTCCTCTAACTCCGGAGAAGATGCTGCCAAGTGCAGGAATTCTGGGAGCTCTAATCAGTCCTTCTAATCAAGTCCATAACTTCGACAATTTACATAAATTTTTCCCTCTGGGTAAAGCATGGGGAATTATCGTCACACTTCCTGAGCTTATATTTACACAGGCTTTAAGAATCTACTTTTGGGGATGCTCGGCGGGCTTTACAGTTAGAAAATGAAATCAGATCACCTCCCAGGTCTACTAGAGCTGTGCCTATGTCAATGACACAGCCTCTTTGCAAATAAACGTCACCTGACAGTTAAAAGGGCCCCTGAGTTTTAAGCAAGGCCTCCAGCTATCACGTATGTAAATCCCCCAGTGTTAACACTTGCTCCCCATTTTGTGATGCTGATGGGAGACATTGGAACCTTTACAAGGGGTGTGACCTCAAAGAGGACCTTGGACTCCAGATTCCTTTTTCTTCCTCTTTTGCTTCCCGGCTGCCCAGCAAGCAGATTTTCTTTTCCTTTGCCCTACTCCCACTGTGCCATGTGACCTCACCACAGCTCCAAAGCAATGTGCCAATCAGGGACAGAAACTTCCAGAACTGTCCTCCAGGATACATGCTTTTTCTCTTTGCGAGTTGATCGTCTCAGATATTTCTCACGGTGACATCAAACTGACTGACACACCTGCTAAATTACTCTTGCAAAAAGGCCAGGGAATCTATATTTTAAAATAGTCCCAGGTGACTTTGATGTGACAAGACTTCAATTTGAAATTTCGTGCCTTTGTTGACCTCCGAGACCCCAGAGATGTTTCATCATTTCAGGACCTCAGCAGTACTCTATAAACTATGTGGTCTGTATTCAGAGATGTGTGCAAATAGCCCCGTGCAGAAATGAAGATGACGTTTACTTTAGAACCACTGTAAATGACAGAAAGCTGCCCACATCTGTTGCCCCACCTCTACCAAGAAACCACTGGTTAAGAAACTCCTTGGAGACATTAAAAACCAGACATTGGTTACAAAAGAGGAAAAGAATTCCAGTAGAATAGAAACAAGAGTGAAATTCACATCGGTTACCTTATATACTCCAGATACATTAGAGTTTTACAGGAAGACCCAGGAAGTGTGGGTACTGGAGAGCGACTAATTCTGAAGCAGAAGCAGAAGTGAAAGGATTTCTTTTAGGTTCTGGAATATTCACTTAAGTTTGCTGATCTTTAGAAAAACTATTTCGATGAAGTCTTCTCTAATTGAGATGCATCCAACAGGGCCGCAGTGGACTTCTGCTGGTTTGCCACACTAAAATCAGCATGGTCTAAGTAAAATCCAAAGGCAAACAACAATAAAAATTAAGACCAATGAAAGGAAAGCCTCCAAAACTCCAAAAGCAATATCCAGCAACAACAACAACAAAAAGTCAGAATTAAAAATCAAGTCAAGGGAAAATACTTATGAATAAGTCAATTACCTGCCATCTTCGATTTCATTGTAATGATCGCTGACTTGGCAAACACGCAACACGGCATGTCATTTTGTTTGCAGAGGCTGAAGTGACTCATCACCAGGCCACTTCTGGTGTCAAAGCTAAGGTTATTTTTCCAGGCTCAACATCTGTGACTGTTCAGAGGATTTAATTGGACAATAAAATGTTTCAGATTTATGGAAATTGGTATTAAAAAGACAACTGATAAATATTAGTTGCGTAAATATAACAACAGGGCCTGGTGACTGATCTCTCTCTGTTGTGCCCTGAGCTGATTTCAAAATGCCGGAAGTGAAAGGGCTGCGGCCAAGTGTCAGAGGAGCTGGTGTTTGCCTTTTCAGAGCATGGGGCTGCTTTGATGTGGCTTAGGATGTGCTTGCATAGTTCAAAAGCCTGCAGAAGGGAAGCCAGCAAGGCATCGAATTATTTACCCTTCCCAGGAAAATATTTTAAAAGCTCTGTGAGGCCCTATTTCCTAAAGCCACCTGCCACCTAAAGCACCCATAATCACCCCCAGATGCGGATCCCAACCTGCTGGCTAACCCTGTGACTCCAAGAGAAAATATTTCACCCACTCCTCGGCACATCCTTAATTCATTCGAAGCTAAACTTTCAGGCCATAATTTCTGCTTAAACTTAATAACTCAGCTCTGACATTCCTTCCCAGTGACCCTAACGTTCCGTTTGGCTGCCCTACACCTGCTCCCAAATGCATTAGAACCACTCAATTTTCCCCTCTAAGTATCAGTTTTGTTTTCTTTGCTCAGCCTTGAGGCCATCCTTTGAATGGGAGGGAGAGAGGATGCTCACTTTTATTCCGCTGTGAATTTAGAGAGGCTTAAATTTCTTTACTCAAGATTTTTTTCCTTTAATGTTGTTTAGCTGTATTGGTTCCTAGATTTAAAAATAAAAAACTTTGGAACTCATAATTATAAATATTGATTTTAGCAGACAATGTGGGAAACAATGCCTAAATCACCGAAAATTATCTATATGCATAAAAGTTTTTATAAAAACATTTACAGTTTATGGATATTTTCTGCGATGTCAGAAGAACAGTGAACATTGCCGTTTAACAGTGCCAGCAAGCACATTGACTGAACTCCAACATGAGCTATTCAAACTTTTCTTAATGATCTTACAAATGTGTGAAGCTTAAAGCATTAGAATTGAGGCTTTTATTATTATTTTTCATTAAAAACTGAAAACATACAAAAATGTTATCTAACGAAAACTGGAAATCTATGCATTTTCGGTGGAGCAGGGAGAGAATTCTCATCCAGCTTACTAGGGTTTGAGTAAGCAGTTGACATTACCCTGCTTGAACTCACTGTCCAACATCCATCTATTTTTAATACCACAGTAATGAAATTACCGATCAAAACATAATCCTCAGAAAAATGTTGATGCAGTTGATGCATGCATGTACACACACGTTTGTGTGTGTGTGTGTGTGTGTGTGTGTGTGAGAGAGAGAGAGAGAGAGAGAGAGAGAGAGAGAGAGAGAGAGAGAGTGAGAGAGAGAGAGAGATTTCTGGAAAGAAATGACTGTTTAAGAAAAAAGGAGAAAGTGTGGGGAAAAAAAATCCTAAGGTAACTATGTAGAAATACCCAAGCCGGGATTTGAGCATATAATGTCAAGACAGTGGCATTGCTCTGTTATTGACACCCGTCCGTGAGATTTAGATAACACTCTTCCCCCAACAGCCATATGTTAGCAATCACAGATTGGGGCATTTATTTATTAATTTTAGTGGAGTTGGGTCAACAGGTTAAAACAATAATCTCTCCACACAACCTGTTTGGGGCTGTTTTAGTCCATAAAACTGGGGAAGGCATGCGAAGAGCCCTAGACACTGGGTCCCTCCTCCCTATTATATTTCTGCCTAACTCCAGATAACACCAAATAAACCGGTAACCACACAAGAAATCACTCAATTTTTACTGTCCCCTCTGCTCCTTGACCTGCTGCTAGCCCATTTCATTTCCCATGTTCTGGCCTCTTGGCCTCCGTCTTTATAAGCCATATCACCTGGCTATCAGGCGGCCCCAGCTCTTGCAGCCTGTCTGGTGTCTAGTTACTTCCAGGTTACCCAGAGTTTACAGAGAGGACTTGTTACTTCTGGACATGCTATTCCAGCAGGCCTGAAAGTCTTCCTCTAGTGCTTGGCCTAGATGTCTTCATTGCTTCAAGAAGATGTTTCTCTTTCCTACTGGAGAAGTGAACTATCTCTCCTTCCCCCAAGTAGTGGGCTTAAAATGATGTCTTGTTTGGTATTTTGATTTGTGGTTTTCTACTTATAATCAGATTATCCATAAGGCAAGAACACCTACACATAACTCTAGAAGCAAACATCAATTATGAAGTGAAATAAGTACGCAATTTCTTACCTAAACATGAATATATTTGAATGTTAATTTTTCCTCATTCTGACAGCTTCAACATGTCCCAAATTAACATGCACGCACACACACACACACACACACACACACACACACACACACACACACGTCCTTTCCCTACCATCCATCAGATCCATGATTGTCCCTTTTCTTGGTATGCCCAAGAAAATTCATATTTCTGCTCACGGTACCAAGATTCTTTGGTCACTAGGTGCTAGTCTTTGGTTATATGGTGCCTTTCTTCCATTACTTTATGGTAGAGGCAAATGTGTTAGTGGCCAGTCACCCGGCAGTACTCTGACACAGTTTTGAATTAAATGCTTCTACATTCTGGATTTGAGGTACTAAGATAATCTGTTATAAACCAGAGATAACTGTTGATATTCCAATGGCTATGGTTGGGGTTAATGAGGTTATATAAAATGTCTGGAAAACTGTGCCCAATAAATGCCAGCTATATTTTCATGGTCATTAAGTATTTTTACTTTGAATATTCTCCAATACTACCTTAGATTGCCCTTAAGTGTGAGTCAGAGTTAGGCTAAAATAAATGGGATGCATGTATGTATGCAATGTACACGAATCTGCATACACATACAAACATATGCATATATGTACCTGTACAGATATTCCTTGACTTTTGATAGGGTTGTGTCCAAATAAACCTATCATGGTTGAAGCTATCTGACTTGTGACCTGCTGAGCATCATAGCTTACCTAGACTTACTTGAACACAGAATATTACATTAGTTAGTCCACAGTTGAGCAAAATCACCTACTGCTGTGTTGAAAGAACTGACTAGAGCATATTTAATGCCATACTAAATGGTTGTTGGGGGATACATTCACACTAACTGAAAGACAAAAACTTAGTGGGACCATTCGCGGTTGGGCAGTGGTGTGCATTATAGATTCCACGTGGGTTGATGCTATGTAACAGTAAGAGCAGCTAAAACAGCTTCTATAAGGTTGCTCACTTTGCGTTCAGATCTAATGCTGTGGGTTCAGCCTCTAAGGCAGGTGGGCAGGGTTGGGATGTGGACATTGGGTGCATATTAAAAGAGAGAACTGGGACAATATATCATCTCTTGTTTGTGAAAGTGATGGCATGGGTGCCCACCTCTTTCTGGGGCAAACTGAGTGCCTGTGATCCAGAAGCTGGGGAAGTGGAGAAGCGCTGGGAAGATCTAGGGGAACGGGGAGGGACTGGAGACACAGCTGCCACTTAACAGATGAGTGGCCATGCATGAACTATGAAAGCCGAATGCCTGTTTTCCTACATGATTTCCTCCACAGCCACTGAAATGATGCCTTCTTAAACATCCAAACAAGGAACACAAGAGGTGGAAATACCAGAAACGTGCAATGTAAATCTGAGTAGCCTAGTGGACCCAGGGCAATGCCACCAAACCCCTCGCAAAGCTTAGCATCCATATTTCTTCCTTCAGAGAAAAGACATAAATACTTCACTCCTTTCCAATGGATAGTCCTTCTAGGTTGTTCTCCACAGAACTCTCCTGTTATCCAATCACCATTCCTCATGTGATGTCATATGAGGGTCCCTCTAAGGACAAGATGTCTGATTCCCCATGACACTGACCCTCAAGGAAGTTGCATAGCTTCTACCCCCTACTCAGACACACAGGACCATTGAATTGAATCCTGGCAGCGTTCCTACTTAGAAACAACACCCCTCTGTCAACTGTTCCTTGGACTACCATCTCATTCCTCTTGACTTACTTTCATTTAACTGCTTACAGTCAATAACAGCCTCCTTCTCTCCTTAAGACTCAGCTCCATGCAGGTAAGACCCTACGTAAACTTAAGGCTCCAAACAACATGTGCATTTTCTTTAGAACAAGAACTGAGTCTAACATAATATTTTAATCCAATTTGAAGTCTCATCCCAGTTGGGTACCCAGAAGAAAACAACTAACTAAATAATTTAATAATGAATAAACTCTGGTTTTATATGATTATATTACATGCAAGACAGCAAAAGAGTTTCACTGTGTGCCACTTCTCTTCGGCGCTCAGTGTGACATTGACTCCTTGGCTATCCCTTCCGGTCCACTCAAACTTTCATGACTGGCACATGTTCATGTGAAATTCACACTTTATATTCCTTCAATTCAAATGGAAAGATGTCAGTTTTGACATTCATCCAAATGTTTTTTTTTCTTTTCCTTTTCTGTTTTTAAGGGACAATGACTTGAGTCTTGATCATGGTAGGTCTCAGAACTTCTTCTTCCTGGGTGAACAGTCACACACTTCATACCTAGTATTAGGACTCTTGGATTCATTTTCTGTGGTGGCCATAATAAATGACCACAAAGCCGGTGACTAGAATGTATTCTCACCATTGGGGACCCAAAGTTGGAATGGAGATTTTAGCAGATCCATGCTCTCCTCCAAGACTCTTTGCCAAAATCCAGAGGAAGTTTTTCCTAGCCTTTGCTGGATGCAGGTATTTCTTGTCCTGTGGTTGCATGACAGTTCTACTCAGACTGCATGTGGTCTGCAATCTCATTTCAGGTGCCTGGGATCTCCTTCTGCATTTCTCTTCTAACCAAGTGTCAGCAGGTGAAAGGCACCAGATAATCCCAGATGACCTCAACACAAAATTCTTCACTAAATCATCTCTGCAAGGACACTGTCCCAAACAACATCACAGTCATGTGCTCTGCAATTTGGGCATGTATGTATCTTTGAGGGAAACACAGTTTGCTAATGTATTTCAAAGCAGTCAGTTCAAGCCATCTGAGGTCCAGAACTATTTTTAGGTGACCTTTGACCCATGTTCTTAGTTATTAACCATTCAGCCTAAATCCATTGTTTAAGAGAATGTCACACCAGCACCAAAATTAAAAAAAAATGGCTCTTGGAGACAATAGGTGATCGTGAAATGCATTGTTTCCCGAATTAACTCCACTTGGAACTTCACTTTCGGTTTTCTACAGAAATACTCCCTGCACCCTGCCTCACGGTCAGAGTTCTGTGGAATCTGAGAGAGGGTTCGACTCCTGGAATACAAGGCAAATGAATGGTTGACTAGATAACTCAGTAGTTGAAAAACCCCTTGCCTTTGAAGCTTGAGGACCTGAGTTACACTACAAAACCCACAGAATAACAATGCCAGCTATGATGGCACACGTTTGTAATCCCAGCACTGGGGAGGAGGAGGCAGGTGCATCCCCATAGCTTCCTAGGCAACCAGACTAACTTACTTGGTAAGTTCCAGGCCAGGGAGAAGTATGACACCCCAGGCTGTCTTCTGGCCTTCAGATGCATGTGTATGTGTACACACACACACACACACACACACACACACACACACACACATGAATAAACATGTGCATGTTTTAGAAAGGCAAATGAGAGGTAACCACTGTTTAATATGTTAAATCTTCATGCATGTGTCCTGTTTGAGTCATCTCCTTCAACTTTACTTCCTTTTACAACCTGGCCGGTGTAGTTTTTGGGGTTAGGACCAGGCAGGTGATCATAGTGTTTTCCAAACACAATGGGTTGTGTCTGCTTGTTATGAGTGGGCTAATTATGGTGAGAAAATATTCCCAGGAACGCCTTTGAAGGGCAAGGGCTTTCCAGACAGATAGGCCCACACTTCAGCTCAACAGCAACCATAGCTACAGTACCCTGGGAAAGTAGTGAGGTCGCTCCCAAGATGCATATGAGGACTACATTGACAGCAACTACGGCCATGTCAAAGATGTGCTGGGGATCATCAAGGTGCTTAACTGATGGGCCTGTGAGAGGCACAGTAGCAAATTTGACTCAGATAGGATAAATAGCCAGGCTGTTGTTACCATGTCAAACGTCAGCTGCATTGTTGAGACTAAATTTATAATAAGGTCTTCTTTCCCCCTCATTAGCTAATAAGTATTCAGTATGTAACACGGGTTGGTATGGGAAAACCCCAGCAGAACTCGGGATAGTCATATATGAATGTCCATGGTTTAGGAGTAGGAAAAGGCCTGGCTTCGTTGTCTCATGAGGACTTCGGGAGTATTCTGTGAGGGAGGGAGGGCAGATCTTGGTGGAATCCAGGTCAGCAGCAGCCTATTTACTCTTGGCTTAGAACACGTTCTTGCTCAGATCTTGGTGTAGGGGAAGGGGACCCCGAGAACAGGTCTCTGCTGTCAGCAGAAGGAGCCGGCCAGGAGGGTTTGGCTTCACATCGAATTTTACATCTGGCACAAAGAAATTTCTTAAACATGATAGGGACTGGAGTCTTCATGTTTCTAAACAAGCTCTTCTGTCAAGGTCCTCAGTGCTTCCATAGACCCGAGCTGTAGGATTCCACAGATTGTGGGACTGACAGAGCCTCAGAGCCCACATGCTGCTATCAGACAGGACTGGAGTGGCCTTGGTTTTGCTACAGAATGCTAGACCGGAAAGCAACTCCGGAGGCCTTATACTTTGCTAGTCATACTTTGCTATTCTGGCTGTGAATTCAGATATGCTGGTCATCCTCACTGCCCTCCCAAGGGCCAAACACACTGGCTTTCCTCTGTTGCCTTTTTCTCCCTTAATTCTTTTCCTGCACATAATTTCCCAAACCGTCATTTCTCTGGGTGTTATAGTGGAGATAAGAGGCTTAGATTTAAATTCAGGTAATTCGTTCATTTCCTCTTAGATCTTCAATTCCATTTCACTTCCCTTTACCTCCGGTGTTTTTATAAGGATGATGGAAAGAGTAAAAGCTGCCTTGATTCACGTACAGGCAAAGATAGTATTTTAAACTCTTTGTGACTGTTAGGGTACTAACAGGGTGAAATGTCATTTGTGTATTCCAGGCTGGGCATGAGTTCTCAGAGATGAGGGTAAAGTGCAATATCCTAAAAAGGGACAGAGGGAAGGTGGTCAGGACTTTTAGACAGAAGATGGAAGAATTCTGGCCAGGTGAAGGGACCATAAAGATGATCTGGAGTCTCAGTCGTCGGTGAGAATACTGAGGGCAGAGGTTTAAGGCCACTCCCCATTTCTGCTTCTAGAGCTACTTCCCTGCCCTCCTGTTTTTAACATTGTCAGTGTCAGACCCCTCATTTACAGATTTTCTTCTCACCTTCTCTCTTATCTACTCCCTCATTCTCTAGACTCTCAGCCTCTGGAGAGCTGAAGAAGTCTGGGTTGTCAGTCTGCCCAGAGCCATGAGCGGTGTTGATGCTGACGCATTCAATGAACAATGCTCTGGAACTCTTTAGTGACGTCTGTCCAGTGGCCAAGCTGTCTCTGTGACATCTTTCCATTTCAGGAATGGTGTATATCTTGCACAGTTGTGTTTCCTTTAATTAAAAAGGTTGTTTTTTATTTCAGGACATTTCTATAATAGAAATTCCCAGCAGAGACATGCTTGTCATGTCTTATTCCACTTCTAGGAAATTAGAAAAACAGAAGATTGCTAATAGGTCAAGGAGCTAGTCCCCAGGAAGGTGTAAGGGAAGCGAGCTCCAGCAGGCCAGGCATTGGGCTGGCATGTTTATGGTTGTGTGTCAGTGACTGGCCCATAGGAGACCCTTGGAAAACAGCTATTAAAAGAGAGATGAATGAATGAGTGGCCCCTTTAGAATATAGAGAAATGTGTAGCACACCAGCAAGATGATTATTTGAATGACACACTGAAGGCCCTTCAATGTTCTGGAAGAGGGACAAGGGCCATGGGATAATACAAGGATGTGGCACGCTTTCTTCTGTCAGTGGGACTCAGAATATCTTGTTGGGTTTCCATGCAGCTGGAAAGCGGGGTAAGGGCGCCAGTGTAGCTGTTATGGGAATGAGCGAGCCATTACTAAAACCGTAAATATGCCAGGGACCCACACTGTGATGCTGACAGATACCCTCCCGGCAAGCTCAGATGGGAGGACTCATGGAATCCAGATTTTAAATTAGAGTCACCTGAGCCCAGTCAGGGAACTGCCATCCTTCTGATGGAATGGAAAAGAGGAGGGAGGAGGGACGAGCAGAAGAAAATCTTTGTAGCTAAAGCGTACCTGACTTTCCTCAGTGGGAGACCCATGGATAGTGTTTCATGTCAAGGCGATGTAGTTAAAATGCAGACTGCTGATCCATGGTCTCAGAATTCCAGAGGCGTGGTCTGTGCCCGTGGACCACTCATCTTTCCTCCCTTTGATCTATCACTTATGGAGAGAAAGGCTTTTATGTGTGGTTCCCATACAATGGGTAATTTAGTTCATTCCATTATGAAAAAGTAGGAAGTCTAGTACATTTGCTTCAGTTTTTCTTCAAAGTACTTAGGAATGTATTATCCTCATATACTTTAGGTAGCCTGAATACGTTTTCCCTGGTTGCTTAGAATAGAATTTCTTAACTCCTTTCAGCAAGCTCAAAGTAAGTTACAACTTGCTAAAATAAAGTAAGGATGAAAGCGTGCACTCTGGCAGTGTGCAGGGCTGCTTGAGACAGGTGATGCTGAGGGGGTGCACCGATAGTATATCGTGTAGACCAAAAGTGCCTTCGTTTATTTATAATTGAAACTGGCACATTTTTGTGCCTGTTAAATTTCAAATCCACTTGTGGTCCTTTTGCGCAAACAATGTAACTTACACATAAGCCCCACACCCCAAGTTCTGCTCCAAGTCTGTACCTATGTTTCTGAATTCAGTTTGCTTTCTTGGCTAATTTCCAAGCAATGCCGGAGGAGTTAACCACGAGGTCTTTATTTGAGGCTTGGATTTTACTGACGTAGTAACACGGCAGAAAACTTAAGACATACACTAGTTTTTTCTTTTATTCCCTTTCTTTTCGCCCGAGCTGTTAGACAGCAAGTATATGCTCCTGTTTTGTAGAGAAACCGAAGCTGATCATTAGTGAAGCAAAGTCCTCTGCTCTCTTTCAAATTGCCAGCTCCGCCAATCCTCCAAGTGACCCTGAAACCTGCGCCAGACCTAGAGTTAAGGCTCTTTGTGTCTCCTCCACAGTCAGCAGATGGCGTGTGTTCTGAGATGTGCTCTATGTCACCTGTGGCTGGGTTGGGACTGGGCATTTCCAGGTTCCTAGTTCTTATGCAAGAATTAAATTAAGGTACACAGAGACTGGAATGTAGGAGGGAAGCTTTGCTCAAAGCAAAACAATAACACAGATAAGAGAGGAATACATGGTTAAGATGAACAGCAGGTCACAGGAGAGTCCTCAAGGGCCAAGGTTACTGTATAGCCCTTCTTTCTTATGGGGGTTCAAGGGAAGGAGTGTCAGTGACTAAGGGCATGTCTGAATTGTTCTGTATTTTTACTGACCTGTTAAGTGATGTGTTTTCTCATTTGTCTACTGCACACAACCCTTACATGGTGGTTTGGATGAGGATAGCCCCATAGGCTAATACTTTGGATATCTTGTCCCAAGTTGGTAAAGCTTTTAGTGAAGGATTAGAAAGTGTGGCCTTGTTGGTGGAGGTGTGTCACTTAGCTGTGAGATTTGAGACTTCAAAATGCTCACACCATTTCTAGTTAGCACTCTCTCTCTTTCTCTCTCCTTCCACCCCAAAGTTTGAGGGTTAAAAAGAGGAGAAACTTACTCTATTGTTTACATTTGGGTGTGCATGCAAACCCATGTAGGTGGGGGTCTTAGTTGTTAACAGATAGCTAGGTGTCTTGTTTGGAGCGGGGTGCGTTCATAGGACTTGCATATGAGGGCCCTTCATTGTCAAGTGCATGCTTAGAAGAGGTGTGTGTACACAGTCCATAGCAACTGGGATGGCAATTCGTTGAACTCTTCCCTATGCTTGCCTGCCTCGCTGTTGGTCATGCTAGGATTGTTCTCAAGCATTACAGAGGAAACAGATTATGGTGATGAAGCTCATGACCAAGAGAAAATCTGCTTTAACGGCATCTATATGTCTAGAGATTCAAAATAATAACAGTTGAGAAATTATAGACAGTTTTATTTGTAGCACAGTGTGTGTGTGTGTGAGAGAGAGAGAGAGAGAGAGAGACAGAGAGACAGAGACAGAGAGAGAGTCTGATTGAGATACTAGATTTCTGCAGTAACCAGCCCTTAAAAACAAAAGGATTTTATAACTACCTTATGCAGCCAGGGTTAGCTTTCCTCCTGGGAGGCCTGCCACTCACATGGTGCTGTCTACCTTCTGGCAGCACCTTGCCATGTAATTGATCTCTCTCTGTTGGATTGTGTCCTTCTGTTTTCATCCTTACTACTGAGTGGGAATCTCCAAGGGCTTCCGCTTTCAAGCCCTTTCTCTGCAAGCGCTATTTGTGCTCCAAGACTTCATGTCTGTCCAACTTCCCATCTCCTTTTTCCTCTGGACAGGAAGGAGCAGGCTGTTTGGTGTTGCGAGCAGCCCTGCTACGGCGTATAATAGAAACCTCTCAGTGTGTAGCTGATCAAGGCCCAAGCATGTGCAGCGAGTAGCGATTGTCTACGGAGCCACAGTTCTCCCAGCCCTTTCAGCAGGCAGCATTTAGCCCAGTTGCCAAGGCAAGGACACTCCTTCCAGATTCACACCATTGCATGAGTCCACAGCCATGAAGCTCCTTGAGGACAGGTGACATGTCATGTTGGTAAAAAATTTATGTTGGTTCACCGACCCGTGAGCTCTCCAAACACGAGTGCTGAAGGATTTACCATTTCAGTGAAAGAATAGAGATTACAAATACACATATCTGTGGCAAAGGCACTTTTGCATCGTGTCAGTGTTTTATTAAGGTGCTGACAAGCCGTAGAGAGTATGTTATTTGGATGGCCTGGATATAAGCCTTCCTCTTCATACCAGCTGAGTAAACAGGGGCATGCTAATTAAATTCCTTTCTATGCAATGCAAGTGATACTGGCAATGGCAATCCCACAGGATTCTGTAGGGTATAAAAGTACAAACACAGGAAAGTCGCCAGGTAGCCCTTGGCATTTTGGAAATGCGCAACAAATGTTTGCCTCTCAGGCAGTGTAGACACGTGAAGGATGGGACGTCTTTGGGGCATATAATTTACACTTTACTGATTTCTTCCTTTTGCAGGTATGTTCTTTGTTCTCAGACTGAAAGCCAGTGCTTGGATGTGTATTTTAGAGAAGAGCTACCAAGATTACAACTAAGGACGTGGTTAAGTGAAAGACAGCCCGGATTCTGGTCTGAATTCCTGTGTGAACATGATGTTTAATGTTTAGGGGCCTTCTTTCTTTCTCACATATATCGGGGTACTTTTCAGAGGTTCTGCATGGTTAACGGCAAATGAAGGGCTTAGTACAGCTCCTGACACATAATATATCCATAATAAATATATTTCCCTTTTTTTCTGATACTTAGGATGGCAATCTCTTAGTAGTGCTCTCATTCCACATGACTCCCATGACATCTTTTGTTCACAAAGTCCTAAGTCCCAATGAACAAGAAACTAGAGATTTGATGTGAAGTGTGTGTGTATATAGAGAAGCCAGCTTTGCCAGAATCCATTTCTCTTGCCATTCCCACTTCCCTGTTAAACTTTTCTGCATTTCTAGTCTCAAAGATATCAACCTAGTTAGTTCTATGAAGAAGCAAAGTCCACAAGGAAACAACCAAGTAGAAGCCTGCAGAGATAGCCCAGTTGTTAAAGTGCTTGCCTTCCTAGCATGGTGACTGGAGTTCAATATCCAGGACCCACACAAAAAACAAATACAAATATAACAAAATAAGTGTGCCACAACAAAACACACATGTGATCCTGTACATTTATAATTCCAATGTTGGGGGGGGTGAAGACTGGTTGATCTCTGGGCTCATTGGTCAGCCAGGCTAACCTACATGGTGAGTTTCAAGTCAATGGGAGCTCATTGGTCAGCCAGGCTAACCTATGTGGTGAGTTTCAGGTCAATGGGAGATGCTGTCTCAAAATAAATAGATAAAAGGATGCATGGCTCCTAAGGAACCCACCTGAGTCCTCTATACACCTGTATAAATGTGCACACACATACACACATAATCACATGTGTATGACTAAGTGACAATAATGGGGACATAGGCAGTCATATGAATGTTGCTTTAGTGCCCCTTTTGGAAAAATGATTGATTTGTGTGTGTGTGTGTGTGTGAGAGAGAGAGAGAGAGAGAGAGAGAGAGAGAGAGAGAGAGAGAGAGAATGTGACACACATGTGTACCGTGACTTATATATGGAAGTCAGAGGACAACTTGCAATAGTCAAGTTTCTCCTTTTCCCATATAGGTCCTCCTTGAAATCAAGAACTTACATCATCAGGCTTGACAGCGAGTACCTCTACCCATTGAACCATCTTGTACACCTCCCTGTATTAAAATCCCAAACTGAAGAAATTTGATGCCTCAGGGCTGGAGAGATGGCTCAGAGGTTAAGAGCACTGGCTGCTCTTGCAGAGGCCCTGAGTTCAGTTCCCAGCAACCACATGGCAGCTCACACCACCTATAATGAGATCTGGTGCCCTCTTCTGTCATGCAGGCAGAACCCTGTATACATAATAAATAAATAAATGAACAAATGAATAAATAAATAAATCTTTTAAAAAAAAGAAAGAAATTTGATGCCTCATAGGATATGAGCTCTACATCCATGTACGTAGAGCTCAGGCTACAGAAGGTACCTGTGGACTAAGGAGAATGTATGCGAGTCCCAGTCAACTAGGAGGGCACAGCTTTTCAGAACCTCCCAAACGTGTTAAATGCCCTGTTACCTTGATAGATGGTTCTGTCCTCTGAGTTCAAGTCTCTCCTCTTTCCTGTGAGGGTCTCCTTTTACCTATCTGTCAGTGTCATCACTTGTATACACAATAATCTGTGACATTCCTGTTGGCATTATTTTATATTCAGACAAGCAAAGGTTTCTTAACAAATCTTGGCACATAGCTCTCCTAGTGCAGAAATGCATGCAGGCCCTCACTGAATTTGCTGCCTCACGTGCCTTCCTGCTAGATCCACAGGGGGCTTCTTGAAGCTCTAGTACTGTTAGGTTTGGGAGCTTTTTCAGAAGGTCTCATGTAAACAAGGAGTACTCACTGGAGTGTAGTGGTGTTTTTTGGCCTCGCTTCCTTATCAGAAGTTCTTAAAACCAAGAGGACATGATTTGAGTGTGTTTATTTCTCCTTCCCAATTACGTGTACTTGGTCACTTTTGCAGAATGAACAAATGGATGGATTGGTCAAAAATTAATAATGAACATTAAAAACATAACAAAAAACACATTAATGGATCAGTACCTATCATATAAAAGAACATGGAAGTGTATCTGGGCCAAGTTGGGGCAGACCTATCATGCTGCATTGGAGATGCTGAGACAGGAGGATCTTGAGTTTGAGGCTAGCCAGCCTTGGCTACCTAGCAAGACTTTGTCTCAGAAAAAAATATGGAAGTATAGTTTCCGGCGAACATTCTCAATGTTTATGTTGACATGTCTTTGCTTTAAGTCTTTTGAAGCCAGATATTATGACAATGTGCTATTTTTGTTTCTCCTAGCCATTTTGATATAATATAATGTAGACTGGTCATCATAATTGGCATCTATGCCCTATAGACATTTCACCAAGGGAAGTAGTCCTGGCTGGGAAATCAATAATTGTGCACATTGTGGCTAATTACTCTGGCTTGACTTCCTGTCTTCTGTTCAGAGAATTGACTTATATTTGTTTCCTGATAGCAGACAAACTTCCCCCTAAGTCTGGGTAACTTCTTTGGCTCAGGGGACTAAAGGGAGTTATTAAAGACCTTTGAGAAACTCTTGGCCAGTTGAGAAGTCCTTTGTGGAATAAAATATCATTGAGGCACAAGCCTACGATTATTCTCATTCTCTATCTCTATCCACTTCACCAGTCATGCTATTACATGAGTAAAAGAAGTAGTAGTTTACTGACATTGGCTTTATAAATTTGAAACATTTTAACTTCAAGTAGTACACATGTGTGTTATGCTCATGGAGCAGAGTCAGGGGGATCACAAATTCAAGGCAAGATTGAACTACATACATGGTGATCTACAGGACAGCTTAGGATACATAGTAGGTGTCTGTCTCAAAAATTCAAAAATAAGTAAAGGATATGGTGTTTTTTTCTAAGTAATTCCCAATTACCTCACTAAGAATACTGTGTCTCTGATAGAAAGTTATAAGAATTGACCAATAGGAAATGCTTCTCCTTACATGGAGGCCAATTGCTTTGGATGTGGCCCTGGTCTTAGAGATATGAACCCAGAGTCATGTCTGATATTTGACATACAACTCTGATCAGGTTAAAAACAAAAGAGTCACTGAAGAAACAAAGTGTAGCTATAGCTTTAATAGATCAGATCATTATTCAGAGGACAGCAAAGAAGTGACCCAGAGCTTACTGTACTTGTGGAGGACCCAGGACCCAGGAAAACAAAGCCTCAGAAAACCTATGTCTGCACATAGGTTTCAGGGCATCTGGAAGAGATGAAAACTTACTGACTGATGTTTAAGTCTATGGAACCTGAAGAAGTTGCTGATAGAGAGAAACACAAGATTGAGTTATAAGCGGATATGGGATTAACTACAGCTTAGTACATGTACCTACTAGAAGTACTTCACCTACATGGGCCTCTATCTTCTTAGTGTCACACTCGTTGTGTACTTGTGTTTCGGATTAGGCAGGGTTCTCTAGAAGAACAGAACTGACAGGATGAATCCATATCTATTCAGAAAGGGTATTTATAGGTGTTTCTTATAGGCTGTGGTCCAACTTGTCCAACAATGTCTGTCTACCAATGGAAAGTGCCAGAATCCAGTAGCTGTTCAGTCCATGAGCCTGTATGTCTCAGCTGGTCTTCAACAGATGCTGGAATCCCAAAGAAGTAGGCTACAGTGGCAGTTAAAAAATGGGCTTTCAAGGAAAAGCAAGTAGGCAATGAGCAAATGTTTTCTTGTCCCATGTCCTTTATTAAGGCTGCAACCAGCAGGTGTGGCCCAGATCAACAGGTGATTTCCTAACCTCAAAACATCCAGATTAAAGGTGGGTGTGTCTTTCCATTTCAAATTATTCAATTAGGAAAAATCCTTCACTGGCATACCCAGCCTCTTGGATTTTAGTTCACTCCAGTCTTAGTCAAGTTGACAACCAAGAATAGCCACCACAAGTTCACAGTTTGTACTCTGGTCACAAGAATAGCCACCACAAGTTCACAGTTGTTTGTACTGTCGTCACAAGAATAGCCACCACAAGTTCACAGTTTGTACTCTGGTCACAAGCAAAGAGCTACACCTGCAGTGCTCTCTGCTCCCAACTTTGCTCCTCTCTCTATTTGTAAAATTCTCACTCACTTGTCTGGCTTTTTCTGGTTTTCCCCACATGGAGAGAGCTACACATCTGCGGGACTTGACTGTCATTAACAGACAGACAAGCTAGACAGGTACAGATAAGGGAAGATAGGAACTTCCAAGTCATTTGCTGCACCAAGGGCAACGCTCAGCAGGGCTCTTTCTAATCACAGCTAATCCAGTTCAGTTCTGCTTGGGCCCTTAGGTAATTTCCTGGGTGACAGACTCAGAAAGTTCGGGGAGACTCTAGCCTCATAGAATCAGGAGCAGTTTGTTCAGGGTTAGGTTTCTTTCTTCAGATTTTCTTGGCTTCATCCCAAAGCATCAGCTGCTTTCTCTATGGCCGCACTAAGTCAGGGTTCATACAGGATGCTTCCCATCCTCCAGAAGAAAGCTTTTCTCACTGGGTAGGCATGATCAAGGTGTCTTTTTATTGGTCCTCACATGTTTCCAAAGCCTCCCCTAAACTCAGTCCTGTGTCCAGGGGATCTTATGCCACACACCAGTTCCGCAGCTTGAGGGGCATGATTTGTTCTGGGTTCAACAAGTCCTGTATCCATAAACGCTGATTGAGAAAAAGTCAGTTTGTGTGTAGGTGTATAAGAACAATGGAAAAACAAGATAGTTTTTATTTGGAAAAGAAAAGTGGATTGGTGTTAGCCAATATAGTTCTTCATTCAAGATGGTCTTTTCTTGGTATCCACAGGGGATTTGGTTGCAGCTCTTCTGTATAGAAATGCAAATTCAAGAATTCTTCTATAAACTGGCATAACATTTGCATAGGACGTATGCACATCTTCCTATATACTTCACCATATATGGGCTTTAAGTGCCTAACAGAATGTAGCTGCTACGTAAATCACACTACATTGTTGCTGCACAGTTTGTGAAATAATAATGAGGAAAATAGCTTGAGTTTCTTAAGTATAGGTGCAATTCTTTTCATACTAATGCTGTTGATTAGTGGTCAGTTGAAGGCACAGATGAAGGACCTGTTCCCATGATGGTCCAACTGCATCATCTTCAAGAGAAAAAGCAGGAGAACCTGTCGGTCGTGGCCAGAATGGGTTTGGCTGGTGCTTGGGGGAATTTTGATGTTATTATACACTAGGGTGCAGTGGTTAATGGGCAGACTGATTGTGTTGTATTGATGAGAGAGGATTCTAGGAACTAAGAAACAGAGAACCTGAGCACTCATCAAAGCAAAGGTGCTGTGTCAGTCTTGTTTTAAGTTTTCATCTTTCAAGGAGCCGTGCTCCTGTAGGTAATGAAATTATTTACCTTTGCTTTGTGTTCATCCTTGGATACCGAAGCTCAAAGTAGGACACCAAAATGGTCAGACGTATCTTCACTTGTCTCCTTTGTAATTATTTTTATTTATTTGTTATGGGTATTTTACCTGCATGGGTGGCTGTGCATGATGGGTACGCCTGGTACCCGTGGAGGCCACAAAGAAGGCATGTGATCCACTGTAACCGGAGTTAGCAAATGGCTGTGAGCTGCTATGTAGGTGCTGCAAATGCAACCCAAGTCTCAGGGAAGAGCAGCAATGCTCTGAACTTCTGAGCCATGACTGCAGGAGACCTCCTCACACACACTCCCCCCTATACAACTGTCTTCTTTGTTAAGTGTGTCTGGTGCACAGCACTACATAGACTATTTAATAGATTTGTGAAAAGAGATAGGATGTATGTACTCACTATCTCCAAGGTTTGGAATATTATGATGATCGAATGTATAGCCTCGGGAACATAAATGCATTCATAATTTATGCTAAAGTTCTTAACTCTGCAATGTCAAACAGGTAACCCAAACTTCAAATGCCTCTAATACTGACATGGTTCTACACCCCACATCTACAAGGGTCTTTGAGAAAAGCAGATATCAAAGACAGGCTCACATTCAAAATGCACTTACTGTTTGAAATCACTCCTAATCTGCCCACAAGGATTTTTGGAAACATGCATCTTTAGTCAAAGTAACCATCCTTAATCTACATAAAAAGAAGAGAGGTTCTAATGGTTACCACATGGGAAGAGATTGCCAAATAGTGACATTCTTCTGGTGATGTTCCCTAGAGGTTTAAGCTCCTTTTTTTTTCTTTTAGGATTTGGCATGAGAGACCTCTTACTTTTTTGTCCAGAGTTCCCAGCTGTTTGGGCTTAAGATGTAATTACACTTCATTATCGGTGTCAGATAAAACACACACAGCCATGCTGGCCCAAGTAGAGTCCCCGCGACGGGAAAAGCAAAGTTGGCCACGAGAAGTTCCACTTGGAGCTGCAGCTTCGATCCTTTCTGAAGGAAGTTCCTCCTCATGAGACATCCCTGGATGCTTATCAGAGGGAGTTACAGTAGAGACGCTGGATGTGAGAACATGGGAAGATTTATGTGACAATTCTTAGCAAGATTTATTTTGATAAAGTGTACTTTGTATCAATATGTAAAAATCTAATAAATATCCGTCTTTAAAGAGGGGGCTGCTCGAGTTTTACTGTTTCGGAGAAGAGGTTTGGCAAAAAGTCAGAATGTGCATTAAAAACACACTTTCAAGAAACCTAATAAATAAAGTCCTTGAAATATGGTTTCCTAGTGAAAGGCCTTTTAAATCATTTTGATAAAGAATCTAAATTAGATCTTTAAATAAGAAAGGCGAGTCCCCTTAACTTATTATTTATAGATCGTTTGGAAATAAAATCTATGCAAACTGATTTCTTCCTCCATTCTTTATGAGGAAACTATTTCGTCAAGTTTTAACAGGCCGCCTGGTTAGCTGGGGAATGTTCTCATTTAGAAGGGAGGCAGTGGCCATGGGGATGGTGCCCACACAGTACTCGTGATCCGCCAGACCATGTGTATAGCTGCATGAACACCTTTACCTCATTTTGCTCTGGGTCAAGAAATTGGTCTCACAGGTCCTGAACCAAGGACGCCTGCTGCGGGCTAGTTGGGTGACCTTGAGCAAATATGCCTTTCCGTGCCTCAGTTTCCTTAATTATAAATTAGACCAATCTTAGTACCTGACTAACAGGACTATTGGAAGGGTAATTAATTTGGGTGCTTGGCAAGTGTGCTGGATCCGGAGGGGAAATATGACATCACATGCTAACTCAGAACAGAAGCATTCTCTTCATATGGAAGCTCGGGTGACTGAGATTGCCCTGAAGCGTGTAGTTGGTTGTTGGTAAAGTCTGGATTCAAACTCTATCAGGCATATTTGGAAATATCCCCACCTCCCTGCTTAATTACAGGCATGCGCCTTATCATTTCCGTCTCAGACTGCGCTGTCATTCATTCATTCATTCCATCGTACTGTACTATATCACGTGTGCCGTCTCTACAGCATGTAACACATAATGTAGTATACTGGATGGTCAACTAGGTTTTCTTGTCATGGATGATATTACATAAAATATAGAATACATATTATAGGCAGGTCCTAACATATGATAGCTCTGCTTAGGATTTTTCTGCTTTATGATGGTGCAAAAATAGAAACTGTACTTAGGTTTTGGGGAACTTATCTTTTCCTGGGGCAGCAGTATTGGGTTGGATCAGAGCTCTCTCAGAATGCTGGACAGCAAAAGCTGACTAGAGGTCTCACCAGCCAAGCCAACCTAAAGCAAAACAGCTGACACTCTACAGTAGAGAGTGCTGCCAAGGCCTTTGGCATTCCAATAGTCATTAAACTATATGAGCTATTCAACAGCTTCATTACAAAACAAGATTTGTATTAGATGATTTTGCCAAATTTTTGGTTAGAATAAATGTGCTTTGGTCACATTTAAGAGACTAGGCTGAGTTATGACGTTTAGTAGGCTAGATGTGTTAAATACATTTGAGATTATCTTCAATTTAACTTGGATATCTTGGACACAACTCCACTGTAATTCAAGGAGGAACTCTACATACATAATACATTGATCATATAATTTTGTCATATTTACTATATTACATATGATTGATACATATACACTGTTTATCATACAATGCATTTGTATATAGACAGAGACATAGGCTTTATGCCCTGCACTGGGGATGAACAAGGAAAACCTTGTCATCTGACTCCACTTACAATAGAAAGGAATGACAAGATGTGTCAATAGTAGCAGTGGATTGTGTTGGCTAGCTGTGATCAGTGGGGATACATGCTGCACATAAGCCACCAAATGGTGTAAGAGTAATTGTGTAAACTATTTTCCCTGAGTAGATGCAACACATACAGTATCTACTTATCCCAGATATAGAACTCAAGACAGCCTGAAATAGAGATATTATCAAAGTCCAGCGTGGTGAATCAGTGAGTTTTATTGGGATTACTTAGAAGAAGGGGTAATTTACGAGAGCAGAGATGCTACTGAAAGACAGTTGCATCACCAAAGCCCACCTCAGGGGGACTGAAATGCTCATGACAGCAGGGAACACTGAGGACCCTGCAAACCATTCAGGCAGCTCAACAGGTAGAGACTGTCGTTTCGAATGACTCAGTAGGTCTCAGCCTCTTCCAGGCAGCTTGGTTGGCCTGCTCAGGGGCTTGTCTTGTCTCAAGGTCATTTTTGCATCTTGGCTGTCTCAGCCTCTTTAAGTCACTAAGATGGGTTCAACAGTCTTTACTGTTTATTCTTGTGGAGGTGGGGGTAGTGGATCTAGTCAATTTCAGTGATTTTTCTTAGTCTATTTCTGGTTGTTCATTTTTTGTTTAGAGGTGCTTTCCTGGTGCTCCGAATGTTTTTATCTAGGAGGAAACTGTTTCACAAAATAATTAAGTTGCTGGGCAGTGTGGCATATGTCTTTAATCCCAGCAATCGGGAGGCAGAGGCAGGCGGATCTCTGTAAGTTCGAGGCCAGGCTGGTCTAAAAGAGCTAGTTCCAGGACAGGCTCCAGAAACTACAGAGAAACACTGTCTTGAAAAGCAAAAAGAAACAAAACAAAACAAAAAACACCTAGTTTTATCATTAGCTAAGGCAGAATTTCAATGTACTGAATTCTCCATTTCCTATATAGTTTGGATAACTGAACAACACGAGGCCAGCCAGGGTATTGCTCAGTTTGGGTTGGCTACACACATTTTGATTAAGTCACACAGAGCAGGTGTCACTGTTAACTCCTGTTGAGAGGCAATTCTCTCTCTGCTGTTTACTAGTTCAGTGATTCATCTGTACCGTGAAACATGGTAATACTGGCGGCTATCTCTGTAAGAGAGGGAAAATGTTTCCATGCAACTAGCATGTTTCCATGCCCCAAGTTTTGTGCATGGTACAGTCTCCATGTGTGTGCAGATAAAGACCACCAGGGAGTCACAGAGAGGGGGTCATGCTCTTGATGTTTACTCATGCAGAGTCAAATATGAACACAAAAGTTTCCTGTGACTATCTGTCCTTTCTGTAGTTCCTTACAAAGGGCTAAATTTTGGGCTGGATAAAAAAAAAAGCTTAGGGACTATCTTAATATGGCTGGTTGGAGCCTCCCTGGGTTATATAGAAGACATTTTAGAACCTTTTTTTTTCTAACCAGTATAGGATCAGCTATCCAGCTCATTGTGTGCCCCAAGTGAGCTTGGAGTTCCCTCTCCAGCTTCCAAGCTCTGCTTCTTCTTTTAGAAGATATTACAATGCACCCCCACCCAATCATATGTTTGGTGGCAATCAGAGGATGCTGTGTGGAAAGGAACTGGAATTCAGCCTTACACCCTTACCAGGCATTGATTTAAAAGCACTAGACTAAATATTTCCCTGGGGTCAGGATGGCACATAGATTATCACATTCCTTCCTGGGCTTTGTAAAAAGTCTCCCGGGAAGCCCTTTGCAGTGAGGTCACCCATTTGTTATTGCCAAAATGGCAATACACTGAGAACAGAGATTTTGTGTTTCTAACATAAAACTTGACTTCTTTTGTGTGTACACTGGAGCACAAACTGAGTGGGACTTTTTTTTGCAAAAGATAGTTTCCACTATTTTAAAATGAAGTTTTTTTTAATGCTATCATTACTGAGGCTTTATTCTGGGGCCTTTGCCTTTTAAAATTAATAACGAATTGAACCAGGGAAGACAACTTCTTCATTTCTTTGGACCATCATTCTCAGGCAAATGTCAAGGGCCAATGTTTCTTCTATTAAGGTAATCCATGTCTGTCCATATTCCCTGCATCCAGAGAAAACGACAATGCATCCTTGATGAATAAGTTGTGTTTTCCTGTAAGAGGAGAGATAGTTGGCAAGACAGCAAAACAAGTCACGTTCAGAAGCTCATCTGAAATTAAAGGAATGCCATGAGATGTGACATCCTTAACTTCTTCACTACTCAGTAATTGTTAATTAGATTAATTACTGTATGGTAAGCTGAGCTGCAAACTTTATTTTCCCACACTTGGGTGCAAGGTCAGCACCTCTGCCTGTTAGGGGCTGATCTTGGGGTCTCAGAAGCATCTCTAGGAGGACCAATACCCCTTAAGGTTACTGCAGTCACTGACAAAAAGGAAAAGAAAGGTCTCGGAAGCATCTGAGGGTCTGCGCTTCTGCCACCAATCCACTTGTCAATTAAATGAAGGGATTCCTCCCAGCCCCAGTCCCCACTCTTCCAAAGCATCTCAATGAATGGCTGTAGATGTTATTCCTTCTAAGAAATGAATCATATTTTCTCTGTTGCACTCAATTGCTATTGCAAGTAATTCACTCTGTATTGATCTCAAGTTCATATTTCTTACTGTTTAGATGGGAAATTATCACATGCTATTAAAGTGTCACTAAGTTTCAGAGGCCCTTTCCATCCCCGGTCCAGGGGCCAAGTTCATCCTTGTGGAGCATAGCAGGATTTGGTATTTAAACCTGACTTTTATCCCTTAATTTCTTGTTCCCTTTTTAGCGCGTGTATGTGGAGACTTTTATTATCTGGGGCAGGGGAAAAAGACATAGTGCTTAAACAGAACTGAAAGACAGAGTATCTCTGTGGAGAAGCTTGCCAAATTACCTTATTCTGATATTTTTTCTTGGACCTGGAAACTTATAAAAAAGAACCTTGTTTAAAAGGCTTCTTGATAATGAGATTTCTTTCTTCAATTTTGTCCAAAATGTAGACAATGTGAAAAAGGGAGACTTAAAAATTGTATCACGTTTCCCCAATTATTCATGCAATATGTATTCATTATGAGGATGTAGACAGGTCTGAGAAGCATAAATAAGAAAACAAAGTTCGTCCACTTATGTGTTGCTGTAATTAACCTCTGTATTTTAACATGTAGCGCACAAGGGCTTAGTACCTGACCCCTTATGTTTGGAGTGTCACTTTAGGGCGTACTACCTAGGGGCTGAGTGACCCTGTGCTGTGCGCTCCTCTCTTTCTTGGGTCATATTGTTAGCATTAAAGATGATCTAGGTGGAGACTCCATCATGGGGTCTAGCATGTTTGAAGCCTTTGATTTGTACAGTTGCTAGCACATGCTCTTTCTGGAGCTTAAGCGTTCTTCCTTCCCTGAGCAGGCACACAACTGCATGTGTGTGACAATGGCTTTCAAGCACTGGGCCAACAAGTCAGAAAAGGTCCATCGTATATTTTATAGATTTCGTCTATTGAGCACCTGAATTTAAGGCACTTGTCACACAACTGTACTTTGTTGAGTTGCGGTAATTTATAATGTTGCATAAATCATAAGTCTGAATAGGAAATGGAGGTCTATTGTTTCCAGGCAGCTGAGAGTGATTCCACAGCATCTCAGAAGCAGCATGAGGTTACCTTTTAGGATGCAAAAGCTCAACTTGGCTTTGAACACAAAGCTCTCACTAGAATGGGAAATAAAAGCAAGCTTTAGGCATAGCTTTGCCTAGTGGGCCAGTTATAACAAAGAGACCAGATGAGGAGAGAGCTCCCCAGTCAAAGTCAACACCCACACCTTGAATGTTAACAGAGGTTTTACTCAAAGCACCAGTTTAAGGAGATTTGAACTGTTGACCTAGGCCACATGAAGCAGCAACCCTGCCCAAATTTCTGGAAAGGATTTTGTCTTTTTGGGTGGAATCAGATTGGCCACAATGTGCAGCTAGGTAAGACCCCCAGGAAGGCTAGATCTTGTTCTTTGCCTTTGAGGTGAGAGGAAGTATCCAAGTATTCAAGTTGTAATGATTATCTCTTAATACTAACCTGGGAAAGCAGAGTACAATTACCTGGGTTGAAACAAAACCAAGATCTTGGGTTAATGTCTTTGCTTGTGTAAGATGTGTCAAGGGGCTGTTAATGATTACCCTCTGGGTTAGGACCTAGTTTTGCAAGGAATAAAAGACTAAAAGAAGAGAGGATGTTCAGCTAGAAGGAAAGCAGGCTCAGGGGTTCCAGCATTTCATCAGGCCTGACTTTGATGTTCGCTCAAGCATCAGCACTGAGGTTACCTTGAAGGCCTTTCTGATCTACTCCAGATAGGGACCTTTCTGAAGCTGGTCTTCAGTGTTGCTGTTGAGATAAGAGTGCTCAGTTTTACAGTACAGACAGATAATACTACCAGGCCGGTTGACTTGGCATGAGCTTTCTATGAGGTCTGACATGATTTCCAAGAGTCATGGCCATGGGACCTAGTGGCTATAGTGAGCCTGAATCAGAAGCAGTTCAATGTATTATCCATCTCTCCTATCTGGGCGGCAGAGCTCCATCTCCCATCATTCAGTAGTACCCTTATGTAATATGTCTCATTCTTTCTTGCTCATGCATTTAACTAAGTGCTAGTTTCGTATCACTTGGAGATTTTTTTTTACCCAAATTATAGCCATATGTTTGTCTTTTCAACACATCTTCAACGATTTAGGTTCTGGGCTAGAAAAAAGTATTTGCACTATGCTGGAATCTCGAGAGGTGAGCAGGCAGTTTCATTTTATAGATGAAAAAGCCGAGGCTAGCATTATTGAACAGTTTGCCCAAGAAATATAGCTAATATGTGGTAGGTTTGGAGCAAGAGCCAGCCACGACCTTTCAACTGTTATCAGAAAGGAAACCGCTGAGGGATCTTAGCTGCTGTTTCCCCCATATCATGTGCAGTGAGAAATGAGAAGCTCAGAGCTCTGTGCTATGGCTTTATGGTAGATTAATCTTTACGTCTATGTGGGATTTGCATGCTTATGACATCTCTCTTCAGCGGCGCTGCCCTGGAGTCTCTGTTCCCTCTGTCCTCTCCAGTGTTCACAAGACCCTTCTTTCCTGACCTCTGTGCATGCTGTGTTCTGTGTCCCAGGCATGCTCCATCTCCTTTGGTCTGGATTCATCGTTTTTATCCCCTAGTAGCCCTCCCCCATTTGCTGACCTCACCCTACCTCCCATGGATGTCTTTTTGATATAGGACCAAGGCTTTTGCTCCCTGGTCACAAGGGGTCCCTCTGGGAGGGGCTGAGTTTCTCATTCTGCTTCTTGGCAGCCTGTGGGGTTGCTTCTTGGCAATGACATGCCTCTCTTCACACCACACCTCGTTTGGTGCCTTTGTTTTCTCATTTCTTTCCTAAGTCTTGGCAACCGAACAGCACCTCAATACAGTTATAAACGTCGACCACAAGTGGCCGCTGATGCTTTCCAGGTTTGGAACTACTGCGCTTTCTCACTTTTCTTCCCTCTGAGGCTAAATGTCATCCCTGAAACAGCCCTAGAGGGACTGGTAGTGTACTAACCATACAGTGGAGACTCCATTCTGGAAGCAAGCTTCTCGAGCCATAAAACTGCAAGAGAAACAAAGAGGAGCCAGTCTTCCACGGCACACATTCATGGCCATGCACACATTCCTTTATTCGACAGACGCTTAGGAACTGTCAGCTTCTTAATGGGGCAAACATGATGCTGTCTTCCAGGACTGTGATGTGCAATAAGGCATGACAGAAAAATAAATGTCACCATGTGACTACTTCAACAAGAGTAAGAATTAAGACGAGGTGGCAAGCACACTTCAAGATCGGGCTAGAGGCAGAGATCAATAAACAGTTTTGGGAGAGGAGGCACTCAGCAAAGGGATCTTGGGCAGTGGTAAAAGCAACCATGAGACCCAAGGGGCAACACCCCCTCCCCTGCCATAAGCACACTGGGATGGGGAGAGAAAGCATTTGGCAAACAAGAGAGACAGGGATAGAGATAAAATGGTTAAACATGAAAGCAAGAGGGCTTTCTAAAGCAGTGATTCTCAACCTTCCTAATACTTTGACCCCTTAATACAGTCTCTCATGTTGTGGTGACATCCAATCATGAAATTATTTTCTTTGCTACTTCATAGTGGTAATTTTGTTCCTGTTAAGAATCTTAATATAAATATTTGTGTTTTCCAATGGTCTTAGGCAACCCTTGTGTAAGAGTCATGAACTTCAGGTTGAGACACCACTGTTCTAAAGGTTTTGAGCGGATTTCTGTTGGAGCTGGGGGAACAATTAGGGTGCTGTGTCCATTCAGGTCCCATCCTTTTGTTGTGGCAGTGGGGCTGGAAAGGGTGGAAACTCTCCAGATGTTGATGGGTAATTGTACATACATGTTCTTAAAAGACTCTATTCCCATCTGAGGCAATTTAAAATCATGAATGGGGCCATTTAGTGAGATAGGATAAGTGAGCGTTGATCTGATGTAGAAAAAATTATCCTTTGGACTTGAATAGCCAAATTTGTCTACTGAAGATAGATACTTGTGGACATATTGGCCCAATCTTAGTAGATAAGTCTGAACATTTGATAGTCTGCAGTGAACATTTTCTATCCTTACCTAACCCACATCTCTTGGAGAACAAGTGTCTGAAGACTCAAACATCAAGACAAATCCAGATGTTCCCAGGATCTGGAAGAGGCAAGAGGGTTCCGCTAACACAGGCCCTTCCTATCTTTTCCTTTTAGGGTACTGTGAGAAGATAGTGTTCTTGCTTCCTGTAGAACATGCTTGATTGGCAATGTGCTTGACCCCAAATTTGACACATTTGGTGATGCACATCTCTAAATACTTTCATTGTTTCTTGTGACTTTTACAATATCCCTGGAAGACAGCTTTCCCCTTATATCTAAATGGCTCAGGGAAGATGGGGACTTGCTGAAGACCATTTGCCTCCAAACTGATAGAGCTGGGATAAACATCAAGGCCTTCTTAATTTCCGATGCTCGCCATACCACAGGTGGCACTGCCATCTTGAAGAGCTGGACCTGCTCTACAGAAATCCTTGGGTTCTAGAGGCATAGACACAGTAATTGGGAGCTTCTATCTTATGTCGCCTAAGGATTGACTACATCACAATAGAGTCCTCTGGGGAACCTACATATCTCTTTGGAGAGAGACAGCAGCTAGGTTCAAGGAGGCCAGAGGCAAGGTAAGTATTTGACTATAGATGAGTTTAACTTAAACTCTTCTATTATTTTTGAATATGAAAGACAGAAAGAAAGAAACTTTGGTTCACAAAGAAAATGAAAACATAATAATAAGCAGGGAGGATTTGATGTTAGTTTTCTTAATTTAATATTGAGAAAAATATTTTTATTGGTCATAAGACAATGCATTCCACTGCAGAAAAGTTAGAAACATGGGCATGAAAATAAATACATTTTAAATTTTACTTGTATAAAAACTGCATTCATTTTACTTTTTTAAAATTTTTGCTTTTCTAAAACTTAGAAGCAGGAGTTTCACTAAAGGAGTAGACAGGCAACACACAATTTGACTACTAAACTCGGGCATGTTTGTGCTTATGTGTCAAGAATTAGATGAATAAGCAGGCACACAGACTAATAACATGTATGTGCCTGTGTCCCTGAACATAGTGAGAAAAGCAGAGAAAATCAATGGGCATAGCGAATGACTGAGGTTACTCAGTCTCCTTTCCTTTCCCAAGAGACTAGAAGTAGTTCCTGGTGAGTTCTTTGTTTATTTCATTTTTGTTTCTCATGGATTTGGGATACTTTTCATCTTAAATGCCTCTCCCCCTCACCTTCCCAGTGTGGGAAGCATCAGTTTGTGCAGTGTGTATGCCGCTGAGTTGGTGTGGTTTGGTCCATGTTGTGTGTGTGTGTGTGTGTGTGTGTGTGTGTGTTCCTAGCGTAAGTGGGAATTGGGTGCCCTTGCCTGAGGAGAGCGGGTCCTCCCTCAAAGAAGCAATGTTGTCGTATCGTAATTTGCCCCGGTGTGGGGTCTGTGCGCAGGCAAGCACAAAGCAAAGGTGGGCTGGCTGGCTCCCGGGACCTAGTTCTTATTGTGTGACCTTGGACATCTATTTTTCATTTTGGGAGGCCCCCTTCGGAGAATGCAAGAGGTACAAAGTTGGTGGGCAGAGTGTATTTAAGCTTTGTCACTGGTCTTCTTGTTTGCACTGATATTTCCCTACTTCATCACACCTTTTTCCCCTAGATTTCCAAATAACTTCTTTATTTTTAATGGCAGTGAGCTACCAAATCTGACACACATGAAGAATCCAATTTTCTTTGAATTGAAAAGAAGGAAGATACCGCACGTGAGCTTTCATCACTAATTTGCTTTTTACAAACTATGAAATCACCTGGTTATTGCAGTCCAAACAGGCATCCCCTTCCAGTGAAGGACGTAGGCTGTGGAATACAAATCACTCGGGCTAAGTATAAGGGATAAAATTTCTGCATATTCCCACCTTCCTAATGCAGACCCAGGTAATGTGGGAGCAATGTACAGCCTGGGAGTACGGGAGCTGTGAGAAACAGTGATGCTCGGTCCTATTAGTTTGGTTTTTATTTTAATTTATGTTTCACTCCATTTCCCCCTTTAGTTGTGAAGGTGCTTCAGCCCAGCATGAACTGTATCACTAGTGTTTGAGTCCTCAGAATCCCAGCCTAGTGTTTTACTTTCAACATAACAGGACACCACTGTGGGGAATTTCAAGTGTGCAGGGCCTTGGAGCCAATACGTCCTCTGTCCTCCTCAAGTCTCAGGGTGGAGCTTTTCTTGGCACATCAGGATGCTGGTACCTTTCCTTACAATTCATACTGAGACCCAAACTGAGATTCTTGCTCCACATCATAGGCAGTCTCTCTGCTAGACAGTCACCTGCCCCTGAAGAAGCCAGAATAATACAACAGCCTAAGATTCCTCAAGAGGGAGAGAACACGGATATTTTACAGATGAAGACACTGATTTGCTAGGATGCTAATACCACTGATCAGGTAGTAGGACAAAAAGGATTTGGATCCATTCCATCTTGACTAAAGGTCAGAGAGTTCAAACGTATTCTCGCTCCTCAAGGACGAACAACAGGGATCATTGACCAGAGATGTGGTTACTGGATGCTTTGCTCCTCATAAGCCAAACAACAGGATGTTTGACTTAGGGTGTGGTTGCCAGGTGTTTTGAGATGTTAGGAGGTAATTTGGCTTGCTTGTTCTTTGTATCATAAAAGTTTTGCTATGCGCGCATGCGCGCGCATACACACACACACACACACACACACACACACCTTTGATTGGGGTATATAAGGACTGCCGGTAATGAACTCAGGGCTTTTGTTACAGTGATCACTGGAAGCCCTTCCAATTCTGTCTTCTGTCTCTTGTCTATTTCTTTCCTCAATCCATACAGGAATGTATAGTCCAGATGGGCTGGCCCGGATGAAGTTCTAACAAAAGTTTCTGTTTCTTTACAAGAATGTCCCACAGTTTCTGCAAATGGTCTCTGTCATTTATAGTTTTATGCCAGGCTTTACACTGATATCACCACACTTGTTATTTAGTTTAATCCCCACAATACTTGCACAAATGGATTCTAGTCCTGGTTATTTGCTTATGCTTCTTAAGTAAATAGATAAAACCATAGATCAATTTAGATGCTTATACCCCAATATCCTAGCTCTATCAGAGTGAAAAGGAGCTCTCTTCTTTTTTTTTTTGTTCTGCCATGTATGACCCTAACAGTTTCTTCACTCTGGCCACACTCCAAGGTAAGGTACTAGAGATATTCATGTTGATGAACTTCTCATTCTAATATGTCTTCTACAAAATTATCATTTTGTTCATCAGCTTCTGCAAAACAACTTAGATTGGGTTTCTATATGTGCAATTAAGATTAAACTATGAAGTAAAACACCAGTTTTAGAGGCTGCTTAGTCACCGGTGTAGTCCAAATATCTGGATTGATAGACTTTACTGTTCATGTTCATATACTTGCTCTTATCAAGGCAGGACAGAGCTCAACTGGATGAGATGACATCCTTTGACCACTCAGTGTCATCTTTCGAAGGACCATGGTGTACGTCTGGTCTGACATCCTTAAGCAATTACCATCTTGAGCAGAACATCTTTTTGCTTTGATTCTGCACATTCCCCAAACATAGGCAGTTGTGGGGGTGAATATCTACAATCTCTCTTCAGAAAGAGGAAGGACCAAGAGCCACATCAAAAGAGAATGTGCATTAGGGACTTCCAAATGCTAACTCTTAAATCATCCTGACAAATTGTTTTTCTGCTTGTTTCCCCTGTGCTCCCTGAAGCTCAGTGATGGATAGTTATTTGCTGGAAAGAGAGGACCTTATGATATCAACCTAGTTTCTAGGATGATTAAGGGCATCTGTTTTTCACAAGGTCTTGTTTTAGGAGTGTTGACAATAGCAAAGCATTTCAAGTTTTGATGAAGAACCTCTTGACTTAGATCTCAAAAATGGCTGGCTACTGCCGTGAAGATGTTTGTAAAGGGTAGAGAAACTTACCCAGAATTCCACTCCTCACTTTCTAAGCAGGTATACTCACTGGAAACAACACAGAATCACCCTTAATGGTTTTTACTTCAGACAAATTCATTAATAATGAGGCTGGTGATGGTGTATTTCCCATGTCACTATTCCTGGGGATGTCTTCATTGCTTTCTTACAGTGGCCAGAAGAGAATAATTCCATGATTTTCACAAATCCATTTAGTTCTAGGTGACAGTGTAAGAGCCACAGTCATGTGTCGTGGCTGCTCTTCACTGACAGCTTGATGAGGTAATACCTGAGGAATACACATTTGGGCTTATATGTGTCGGAGTTTTCCGAGAGTTTCAAACAAGGGAGAAAGGCTCTCTCTGAATGTGAGTGGCACCACCGCATGGGCTGTGGAGATTAAACAGAAAGAGCAAAGAAGAAAGGAGCTGAGTACCAGCATTCATCTGTCCCTGCTTCTTGATGGTGACCAATGCTTGATGCTCTGGCTGCCATGAGTTTTCTCCCTAATGGATTGGACTTTCAAATCCTGAGCCAGAACAGAGCCAGAACAAACTCGTCATTTCTTGAGTGGCATTTAGCTGGCATGTTGTCAACACAACAAGAAAAGTAACTAATGCACCATCCCTATAATCTGTCTTGTCTTTGACACTCTCTAGGTGCCAAGGTCCTGCTCCCTCTTGCCTGTACTCACATTAATAAGGACATAGTATTTTGCTCCACTTATTAAAAACAGAACACTCATTTTTCATTTTACCTGTTTCCAATCAATCACAGACTTTACATAATTTTCATAATGAAAATAATAAAACAACCTTTAATTCCAGGACTTTGAAAATCCCAATAACATTCTCCACAGAGGCATTACCTGAAATCAAATGCATATACTTTCTCCTTTGGTAACCTTATAGTCACACACATTTTTAAAATGCAGAAAATACAATCCAATATCTCCCTTTTCTTTCTGGATATCTAACAAATCTTCTGGGGGTGGCACTTTATTTCTAGCTAGGATAAAGAATAGCTTTTTAAAATTCAAATTCGGATGGTAGAAGTTGGGTCAGCAGAGGTGTGTCCTTGAAGAAGATATTGGAGCCCAGCAGCTTCCTGTCTCTCTCCTGCCTGGCTAATATGTACTGACCCGGCATTCTTTGCCACACACTTTCACCACGATGTTCGTGCTGCCACAGTCCCAGAGTAACAAGTCCAAGAGACCATGAATGGGGATCCTTGAGTTTTGCTCTTTTTAATTTGATTATATTTCTGTCACAATAAGAGAAAACTGACTTACGCTGAGTTGAGGCAACAGTGAATTCCAACGAAAAAGGTGAATGGGTAATGTTGGTTTTGACTTGAACAGAAATACCAGACCTTTAACTTTCTTCCTATAAATTTACACCTGAGAACCCTTTAGCCATTTTTAGGTGAAAGTTCCACCTCTCTGAAGTAGAAATGCTATGTCCTCATTACGAGTGGAGAAAGCCATACCATGACAAATGATTTCCATAAAACGCTGCCTGACTTGGCAATATTTGCATACTGTACTATACACTATCCCAAATATTGTCTTTTAAACTTCTTATATTTTTCCTTTTTTGTTATGAAAGCATCTCACAGAATGTCAAAGATGGTGCCTCATCCATAAAATACACTGTCTGTTCTTGTAAGAATCACGATGCAGGGAGTAGTTGGTTTTTTTAGCCTCTTTGGCTTCCCTCCTAGCGAGACTCCAGATTTCCTTTTTCTTGCATCTCCTCAGCACCTGGCATGGACACTGAACACAGTGCTTCCCAAACACAGGTTGAAAACAGAGATAACTGACGTGAAAAGCTGGGACATCTGAAGAGTTCTTTTTCTGGGTTATTGCCTTATGTGTTCAGATCTTCACCACTATGGTCTTAAATGTTTGTGGCTCCTCAAAGTTCTTCTGTTAAAACTAATCACTGGTGTCTCATGAGTGGGAGGTAGGCATTTGGGAGATGATTAAGCCTTGGGAGTTGAGTTCTCATAAGTGGATAATGTTTTAAAAAAGGAAATGCCAGGTAGTTCCATGAGTCCAATAGCTGTGTGAAAAAAGAAGGGACTGTGCAAGCGGGTCTCATCAGATACCAAATTCCAAGCCTGCCATACCTTCATCTTGTACTTTCAAGTCTATGGAAGTAGAAGTATAAATTTTGGTTCTTTGAATGCTACTCAACTTATAGTATCTTGTTATAGAAGCCTAAGTGGATAAAGACCAGTGTAAACTAAGACTGAGGACCAAAAGTAGCGACAAGGCTGAGATGAAAGGGACTACTTCCTGCAGAGGCCTCTGGTTTCTAGCAACAAATCGTTGTTCTTATCTCCTGTCAGTTGTTTCAAAATAAAATGATTGAAACAGCGCTGTTTCTCTTGGAATATGATAACCTGGGATAAATAAATGTCCTTTAGGAATTTATAGGAATGACAACTTGCAACTAGTGTTTACTTTGGTCGATTTTTAGGAACAAAGATGCACTTCATCTCATACTGATGTGGGATTTTCTTCTTTATGCTATGATTACCATTAATGAATAAAGAAATTGCCATGGTTTGTTGATAGGGCAGAACTTAGGTAGGCGGGGAAAACTGGACTGAATGCTGGGAGGAAGAAGGGTGGAGTCAGACGCAATGGAGCCGCTGCCTGAGATAGACATGCTGAAATTTTGCTGGTTGGCCATGAACGTGTGGTGATATACAGATTAATAGAAATGGGTTAAATTAAGATGTAAAAGTTAGCCAATAAGAATCTAGAGCTAATGAGCCAAGCGGTGTTTTAAATAATATAGTTTCTGAGTGATTATTTCAGGGCTAAGTGGCCAGGAACAAACAAGTGAACCTTTCTCCAACAAATACAATTGTGATTCATAGGACTAAAGCATAGAGCTATACTTTGCTTAGCTTTGAATTGTTTTGGTTTTTAAGTAGTAAATTCAAAATGGCATAATTTTATTCCAAAGTCTTACTATTGAGTGGCAATTAATACCTTCTCCTAAGATCTCTCTATTAAGTGTGACTTAATTTATGAATGAAGACCTTGGCCTTTTCTATATTTCTTAAGTGTCAGTCTATGCATTAATAAAGTTGACTACAGCAGAGTCCCAGAATGCCATTTGTTTCCTTTGAGCCAAGTCTCTTTGGAAGATGTCAATTAAAACTGCATCAATTTATTTTAGATCTGCTAAAGCAGAGCTCTTTTTTTTCTCTTTTTGCCTCTTAAAGTTTCATCCATAGAAATGATGAACAGACTTCGAGCCTTGGAACTTGTGAGTAACCTTGATATATAGTTATCATGCTTGAACCATTGGGGGCAAGGTTGCATAGGCCTTGGCAATTGCATGCTGAGGTGGATGCTTCCCTCTTGCTGGTGGTTTTAGAGGAGGGCCCATCCTCAACCCATATGCAAATTTTACTTGGAAGCATCACCAAAAGTCCAGAAGGAAATATGAAAAATTTAGGACATAGTTTCTATGTACAGCATATGCTCAAAACATATTATCAGTTTTTGGAGCTACATGTGGCAGATTTTACGCTCATAAATTAAAAAAAACACATGTGTGAAAGTCTGATGTTATTATTTTTGGTTTGTCTTCCTATTGAGAAGTTGCTGTGATGTTTATAAATACCTCCAAACAAATAGCTCAAAATGCGAGTTTTCTGTGAATAGCAATTGCTTGAGAGAGAGCAAAAGGGAATAATCTGAGCAGGGGCAGCTTTGCTTCCTTGGCAGACTTGGTTTGAGTAAATATAATATATCAGAAGTTGTAAAAATAAACCCATTCCCATTCAGTCTTGGTCCAGCTGGATTCGATGAGCTCCCAATAGATCGAGCACACTGTCTCTGTTGGTGGGCCAGTCCCTCACGGTCCTGACTTCCTTGCTCATCTTCTCCCTCCTT